>JAANYP010001529.1:0-300887 GCA_020465985.1 Centrapalus pauciflorus
ACCTTTCATCGGCGAGACTTTCAATACGACATAATCGTCCTTCTGGAATTCTAAAGGCTTATGGCGTCGGTCGTGATACGATTTCTGTCGAGATTGAGCGGTTTCTAAGCGTTGGCGAATAATTCTGATCTTTTCATTAGTCTGCTGAAGTAGCTCGGGACCGGCGATTGGTGCTTCACCGGCTTCATGCCAACACGTAGGAGTTCGGCACTTGCGTCCGTATAAGGCTTCGAAAGGTGAGGCTTTGATGGATGAGTGGTAACTATTGTTATAAGAAAATTCTGCTAACGGTAAGTGGTCATCCCAATTACCGCTAAACTCAAGAACACATGCCCGCAGCATGTCTTCGAGTGTAAGGATCGTACGCTCACTCTGGCCATCAGGTTGCGGGTGATATGCTGTGCTCATTCTGATCTTAGTGCCTAATCCATTTTGTAATGCACTCCAGAACCTCGAAGTGAACCGGCTGTCGCGATCTGAAACAATTGACAGTGGCACTCCGTGTCGAGTAACGATCTCGTCTATGTACAACTTAGCCAATTTCTCCAATGAGTAGTTCTCGCGAATTGGAATGAAATGAGCGACTTTGGTTAGACGATCTACAATCACCCATATTGCATCGTGCTGTCTTCGCGTAGTCGGAAGCTTCGTCACAAAGTCCATCGTTATGTGATCGAACTTCCACTCGGGAATCGGTAGAGGCTGTAGGCTGCCATAAGGCTGCTGATGCTCCGCTTTGACCAATCGGCATGTAACACAATTATCGACATATTGGCCTACGTCTCTTTTCATACCGGGCCACCAATACTCGGCTTTTAGATCGTTGTACATCTTGGTGCTGCCAGGATGTACCGAGAAGTTAGAACAGTGGGCTTCCGAAAGAATTTTCTGTCGAACATCACCAAATTTCGGAACCCAAACGCGATCTTTGAAAAGCTTCAAGCCACGAGGGCTATCGGTTAAGAATTGAAATTGCCCTTTCATATCCTCAGAGTTGAGGTTTTCTTCTTTTAGGGCTTCGGCTTGAGCAACGAGAATTTCATCGATCAGAGTTGATGAAAACAAAGTATGGGTCAAGGTATAGAGACATTTAGCAGAGTAAGATTTACGACTCAATGCGTCGGCCACCACATTCGCTTTGCCTGGGTGATACAGAATATCACAGTCATAGTCTTTGATGAGTTCCATGGAGCGTCGCTGGCGCATGTTGAGCTCCTTCTGGCTGAAAATGTACTTAAGGCTCTTGTGATCCGTATACAGTTGACATTTGGTGCCGTAAAGGTAATGTCGCCATGTTTTCAACGCAAAAGTCACAGCAGCAAGTTCAAGGTCATGAGTCGGATGACTCTTTTCATGATCCTTGAGTAGGCGAGAAGCATATGCTATGACTCTGCCTCTTTGCATCAAAACACACCCAAGCCCTTGATATGAAGCATCGCTGAAGACCACAAAGTCTTCATTGCCTTCGGGTAAGGCCAGAATAGGTGCTTCGGTGAGTTTCTGTTTTAAAGTTCGGAATGCGTTCTCTTGAGCTTCTTCCCAAAAAAAGGGAACATTCTTGCGAGTAAGAGATGTAAGAGGCATGGCTAGTTTTGAGAAGTCCCTAATGAATCGACGGTAGTAACCCGCCAATCCCAAGAAACTTCGGATCTCAGTAGCTGATTTGGGAGCTTCCCAATTTTGAATGGCTTCTATCTTAGAAGGATCCACAGAGATTCCTTCACCAGATATCACATGACCAAGGAATTGTATCTGATAAGATACAAGATTTGCAAGTTAACGCTGAACAGAAAATTTAAGAAAAGATAAGCTTAAAATGAATCAATCGAGATTGTAAGCACCTGTCGCAACCAAAATTCGCATTTAGAGAACTTGGCGTAAAGTCGCTCTTTGCGCAACAACTCTAGCAGCTCTCTAAGATGCACAGCATGCTCAGCTTTGGTTTTCGAGTAGATGAGAATATCGTCTATAAAGACGATAACAGACTTATCGAGCATTGGTCTACAAACGCGGTTCATCAGATCCATGAACGCCGCAGGAGCGTTTGTAAGGCCAAAGGGCATAACAAGAAACTCGTAATGCCCATATCTAGTACGGAAAGCCGTTTTAGGGACGTCTTCTTCATGAACTTTGAGCTGTTGATACCCAGATCTAAGATCGATCTTCGAGAAGTAACTGGCTCCCTGAAGTTGGTCGAAAAGATCGTCTATTCTGGGCAACGGATATTTGTTCTTTATTGTTACCTTGTTCAACTCCCTATAATCTATGCACATCCGGAGAGTCCCATCTTTCTTCTTAACGAAAAGAACAGGAGCTCCCCAGGGAGATGAACTTGGTCGTACGAATCCCTTGTCAAGCAATTCTTGCAATTGCTTCATCATTTCTTGCATCTCAGCAGGTGCAAGTCTATAAGGGGCTCGAGCAATTGGTGCCGCGCCGGGCACTAAATCGATTCTGAACTCCACCTGACAGTCTGGCGGGAGTCCAGAGATGTCATCGGGAAAGACATCGGGAAACTCGGAGGCTATCGGAACCTCGGCTAATGTTTTCTTTTTAGACTTAGCATCTATCGCATATGCTAAGTATGACATGCAACCCTTAGCTATATGCTTCCTAGCTTTGACTACAGAAATTAAGCATATATCACCTGTCTTTCTGTCACCGTAGACGCAAATATTGCGGCCATCCGGAGCAGTGAGCTTTATCAACTTCTTCTTGCAGACAATGTTGGCGTCATGATGATCTAGCCAATCCATACCCACGATGACGTCGAATTCATGAAAGTCCATCGGGATAAGGTCCAGTTGGAATGTGCAGTTGTCAAGCAGAATTATGCAGTCACGGTAAATTTTATCGGTAGACACACTTACATTACTAGCCGTTTCAATATCAAAGATAACAGGTAGAGTAGACGGTGCAATTCCAAGTTTAGATGCAAATGAATTTGATATGAAGGAACGGTTGGCTCCTGAATCAAAAATAACTCTAGCAGGTACGGAGTTAACGAGAAACAAACCAGATACCACATCTCGTATTTCCTTGGCTTGCTCAGCCGTGATTTGGAATGCGCGATTCTGACTCCGAGCTGGCTCGTTACGGCGACTAGAACCTCCTCGCGATGTGCTATGCCGGGCCGGTTGATTTTGTCTTTGCTGTTGATGTTGATGTTGTTGCTGAGGTCGGTATTGCTGTTGCTGCAATCGCGGATGATGCTCTGCACTCGGGTAAATCATGCTGAACGGATGCGTACATGTATGCTCATTATGTCCAGGGCGTAAACAGTTGTTGCAAACTTTAACTTTGTTAGGACATTCTTCACTGCTATGTCCTATTTCATTGCACACATAGCACCTCACATCATTGGGGTTACAACGCCCAATGTGTGACTTCTGGCAGCGGCGACACTGCCTCGACTCAGAATGTACCGCATATGATCGAGTTTGCTGTGCTGGAGGCGAGCTGAACTGTCGGTACTGAAACTGCTGTGGCTGAGAATATCTGGATGAAGATCCAGAATAGCTTCCGGTGCGCGATTTCTTGGGCGGTGATGGACATGTCGGGTTAACAGAGGAAGTAGGAACTCCTCCAGCTCGAATAAAATCCTGCTCGAGAATTCGAGCAGCTTCAACACAGTCAGCATAGTTGGTATATCCCCGGTGCTTCAAGAACTTCTGATATTCAGGATGCAGACCCATCAGAAAACGGTCGATCTTTCGCTCTTCAGTAGCGACTTGATAGTCAGACAGCAAGCTTAGTCGGGTAAATTCTATCTCATACTCAGTCACCGATTTGGTTCCCTGAGTAAGAGACATCAGTTTCTCTTCCAAACGCTTCTTTTCATCAGCTGGGCAGTACTGACGAAAGAAAATAACCTTAAATTCATCCCAAGATAGGGACTTAATCCAGTTGGCTCCGTGCATGTTTTTCTGAGACCTCCACCACATAACAGCGCCACCCTCGAACAGTGTTGTAGCGAAGCTGACCTTTGATTCTTCAGCACAGTCACTAATGAGAAAAATCCGCTCAATGCCAGTGATCCACTCAAGCGCTTCGATCGAATTTGCAGCACCCTTAAAAGGTTGAGCTCCGCAAGCCTTGAAATAACGGAAGTTGCAGCCCTTAGGAGGGACTACAGGGGCTTCCTCCTCGTCGGTGTCGTCGTTGTGGCGTCCAGTGTCATCATGTTGTTGTTTCCTACGTTCTTCTCTACGCTTAGTTTCGGCTTCATCACGAGCACGAAACTGATCTTGTAAGAACTTAGCTTGACGCTCATTGTTCTCGTTAAGCATAGTTTGCATAATTTGCATGATCTGTTCAGGAGTGAGTCCACCTCCAGCTCCTTCACCAGATCCAGACATGTTCTGAAATTATATAAGTAATACTTGCATAAGAATAGGCATAACTCCTATTCTACCCCATTTCCCAATTCCTAAAGCAAAGTCAAAGCCTATCTCAGGTCAAGTTAAAGCCTAGACATTCGAAGCTAATATCTTTGCTTAAAAGTTTGAGTCCAAGTGTTATTGCTAACACTTGAATCCCTCAAACTAATTCTCTGATACCATCCTGTCACATCCTTGCTTTAAAACATGCTTGCTTATCCCAAGAATAATAATAAATGCATAAAGCTAAATAAAACATTACAATAAGTCTTGCACTACACGTGCTACAAGGTTACAGTATTAAGTTGCTAAAAACATCACAATTAAAATAAAAGCAGCTACCCAGAACCCATGGCATCATAAAGCTATACCACAAGCTGAAAGTGAGCTAAGTCCTCTGGGTTGATCAGAAAATAGACCTAAGCAGAAGGTCCAGCTTGTTCTTTACCTTTTCCTGTAAAAATTGTGAGTAGCAACTGTAAGCTAATGCTTAGTGAGTAAACAGATATTCATGAATGCATGTAAAATATGAGGCGAAAGTGCCTAAAAAGGCTGTTATGCTTGCTTGCTTGCTTGCTTGCTCATTTGCTTAATACCCAGAAAGAACGCTGCACAATTGAGACATTTCACGCAGAACGGAGATGCCACCACTATGGGTTTACCGCTGACAGATGATCAATCTGTGATGCGGGGCTAGCTACCCGCATAATGCTCAAGGGATAGTGGTGAACATCAGAATTGCTTGCTCGCTAAATATAATGCTTATGAGATGCACAAAGAAACACTAACACAAAGTTTGCTGTATAGTATGCAGAACAATAAACAGATAGCAGATAAATATGCATATTAATAGATCAAATGTAAGATCCGGCTAAGCTGGGCATCACCTGTACCACAGTGTTCGCCTTCACTCACAAAAGTCTATTGAATTCCAAAGAAATCATATAGAAGCAAATTTATGTCTCAATTCCATTGTCTGATCTTATCACCTTAACTTTGGAATTGGATTGGTTTTCTATCTTAAGGACAAAAGACTTAACTAGCTCAGCAGTTTCATCTTTGGACCTAAGAAAGTATACCCAAGTAAATCTGGTGAAATCATCAACAATGACTAAACAGTATGCCCTTTTATTCAAACTCAAAACAGATGTTGGACCAAATAGATCCATATGTAGTAACTGAAGAACAGATGAAATTGAATTTACTTCTTTGGTCTTATGAGAAGTTTTGTGTTGCTTACCTTTAAGACATGCTACACAATGATCATCACAAATGAACTCCTTTTGTGGTAATCCTCTTACCAGATTCTTTTTAACTAAAGCATTCATGGACTTGAAGTTCATGTGACACATCCTTCTATGCCAAAGAGCAGACTCATTTGATGATGCTCTGGATATTAAACAGCTTAAAGTATTTGACTTAGGTAAAAGATCTGTGTCCAGGCAGTAAACATTGTCCTTTCTTGGTGTTCTAAGTAAAACAAGATTTTCAGGAACTTTGAAATCCTTTGAAAGAACAATGCACTCAGAATCTGTGAACAGAACAATGTTTTGTTTGTCACAGATTTGAGAGACACTCAATAAATTGTACTTAAGCTGTTCAACATACAGAACATCATGGAATGTCATGTTGCCTGCATTAACAGTACCTTTACCTGTAACCTTACCTCCTTTTGAGTTGCCTCCAAATGCAACAAAACCTCCATCAAAACCTTTGAAATTTGACAAGCATTCAGAATTGCCTATCATGTGCCTAGAGCATCCACTGTCCAGATGCCATCTTGTTCTATGAGGAGACCTGTGGTTGCCCTGCACAAATAACAGCTTAGTTAGTAGTGGAGTAAACCCAAACCAAATTGGTTTTGGGTTGGCCTTGTACATTGACATAACTAAAAACTGTTTTTGACTTCTTATATTTGGTGAGATCTACTGATGGAGTCTTTGGAGAGTATTTAGTGATAATATGAGGTATCCAACTATTTTGATCATCTTTTCTTCTGACAGTCTCAGATAATTCACTAGCAGCTCCAGATTGATGCCCAGCAGCTTGAGCTGTGTTTGTAGTGCTAACAGTTTCAGTTTTTGCACTAACAGCATCAGATTTTGACTTAGCAGTCTGATCTTTTGCATTAGCAGTTTGAGCAACAGATTTGTCCATGACACACCACATTTGTTTAAAACTTGATTTAGGCTTTGCCAAAACTTGTTTTTGATGTGTGGACTGTTTTTTATTAACATTTGAGAATCTGTGATCAACTGTTTTCTTTGGAGCTGCTGTGGAAGGTTTCACTTTTGAGTGCTTTGCCTGATTAGAATTTGATTTTGTGTGATGCACAGTCTGTTTTGCAACAGCTGGTTTGTAAAAACAATCCTTTGCTAAGTGATTCTTCCTTCCACAGTGAAAGCATCTTTTGACAGTTTGAATTGGAACACCAGACTTTTCTGTCAATTTCTGGTTCTTGTTTCTCTGGTTTCCTCTTACCTGCTGTTGTTTAGGAAACTTTTGAACACCATGCTTTTGGCATGTGCAGATAGAAACAGTTTTACCTCTTTTAGTTCCTTTTGATGAAGATGCAGTGTTACAGTTAGAATGTACAGAAACTTGTGGAGTAGCATTGCATACACTCATCTTCTCTTTTCCTTTCTTACTGGGAGCTTGGACTTCTATGGGTGCACTCTTTGTGTCACAGTCTCTATTTTGACTCTTATCTTCTTTTAATTCAGGACTGTTATCAAGGATAGGATCTACAATAGTCATAGACTCATCTAGTGGTTCATTGACAAGTCTATCAGCAACCTCACTCATTGGATGAATGTACTTGTTATTGTATGGAGGTGGAGTAGCTTTATATCCTATTCCTTCTTTGGGATTGACCTGAGATTTCACTCTATCTTTGAATTGGACTTCCATTAGGTGTTCTAGCTTTTGATTTGCTAACTTAAAGTTTCCTAGATCTATGTGAACAGATTCTAGCTTCTTATTAGCCTCAAACACCTTTTGTTCAGTCTCTTCTACCTTTTTATTTAGAGATTCTATTTTCTTATTTAGCTCCTTTTTCTCCCACTCATGATAGGTTCTATCATAACCCATTTGAATCTCATTGTCCTTATAATCATTGATCTGTTTTTCCAGATCTTCTATGGCTTGCATGTATTCATATCTCCTTTCTTCCATCTTAGCTAGAGTTTTGCACATGCTCTCATTATGATCTCTGTACTTTTTAACCATATTTTTGCATGATTGAGAGCAGAGCTTAGAATTTACCTCAGATGGTAGTTCAGTGGAGGAGACATTTGATGTTTCTGCCATAAGTGCTTGATTTTGAAATTCTTCCTCTGTCTGATCACTCCAGTCAAACACATTGTCTTCTTGAGAGACAAGTGCTGTTGATGATGACGCTTGGATGGGCTGTGAAGTCCTTGATGGCTGTTGACCTTGAGATCTACATTCTCTGGCAAAGTGACCAAGCTTATGGCATTTATAGCATTCCACTTTTGATTTATCAAAAGATGGTTTGCCTTCTGTCTTGGCTTGAAAGTTGGCCCTACCAGTTCTTTTCAGAAATCTTTTGGCCCTCATGGTCAGCATTGCATGTTGCCACTTCAAATCCATCTCTTCAAGATCATCTGGATGAATTTGTTCCAAGTCTTCAACATTTAGAGCAAATAATCCATCATTGGCAACAAAGGCCTCATAGTGAGTTTCAGCAGAGTTGCCATCACCACCTGAGAAAGAATCATAGTTATTAGATTTTTCAGAAGATAGAAGAGCAGTATTGTGAATATAAGAAAAAGATTTCTTTTTAGCATCAATCTCAGTCTCAAACACTCTTAAACTGTTATACAGATCATCCAATTCTATCTCATCAAGAGTGTCTTTTGTTCTCCATTGTGCAGCATAGACTGTCCATTCTTCTCCAAGAGATCTGAGAAACTTTCTGTTGACTTCATCTTGATCCAGATTGACCTTTGCACTTTCCAGTTCACTTATCAGTTTGTTGAACCTGTCAAAGATTTGAGTGAGGTTTTCATTCTTGCCACCAGAAAAGTTTTCATACTGCTGTTTCAAGAGGTCTTTTTGATTTCTCTTGGTACTGGCATTACCAGCAAACCTCTTCTCTAAGGCATTCCAAAGAGAGTGAGCAGTATAAAACTTTTTGAACTGATGTTGATAAGCATTAGGAATGGCTATTTGTAATAGTGTGAGTGCTTTCACTTCATTCATTCTAGCCTTCCTTTCAAGTTCAGTTTTTGGAGGAGTTTTGACTGGTTTTCCCTCATCATCAAGTTCTGGATCAACTACAGGAGGGAATTCAACAGCTTCCCATATGGCATAATCAATGAATTGAATATGCTGTTGAATCCTGAGTTTCCACATCTCAAACTCAGTGGGCTTGAGCATAGGCACTTTGAGTCCTTGCCCAGATCCACTGCTGCTATTTTCAAATTCCATTGTAAAAAGATAAAAAAAGTTTTTGACTTTGAAAAAACAAAGAGTAACCTGGTTTGAGAAACCTGATTTGAATAACCTGGTTTGACAAACCTGGCTCTGATACCACTTGACAGGATCTAAAATATGAATTACCAAGACTAACTGATTTGAACTTATCAGAGTATAAATCAATAATCTTGCTTTGAATCAAAGTTTAATCAAGAAGTTTGCGGAATAACACTTAATTATTTTAACAAAAACATTCAGAATCAATAATAAATAAACACACAGGAATTAATCAAGACTGTTTGTATTGCTGAATTCATCGATTACAATCACCTCTAATCTGTTTGATTAGACGAAGAACACAGACTGTTCTTAGGGTTTTACAACCTTAGAGGCTTAAGAAAACTTAATCAACAAAGCAATTACAGACTCAAAATATGCAGAAACTTATACACAATAGAACGACCTATTCTCTGTATTTATATTGCTTCTTGATATGTTTCCTTGACGAACTATGACTTCTCTGATAGTAGATATGCTGGAATCTTCATGTAGATATCGTTTCCTGAAAATCAGCACTTACTGTTTCTGAAACTGTTGAGCAGCTTGAATCTCTTGACAGCATGAACTGAGCAGCTTGAGTTGTTTTGCTCTGGCAGCTTGAACTTTTACACTGGCAGCTCGAGTTTCTTCAACTAGCAGCATGAACTTTGTATTTACATGTAAAATCTACTAACAGTCTGAGAAGTCTAAACTAACAGCTTGAATGTACTTAAACTATTTCCCAACAAGTTTCATAAAAACTCAAGTTTATAAATTTCTAGTTTTGTCTTTAAGTTGTTTTCTTCAAATGTGTTTATAAAAATATAAAAACATCATATAAGTGTAAATATTATGAAAACAAGTGATATATATGTGTTTTATAACTTTTATACAAGTAGTCTTTCAATAAACAACAAGAATCATAAGTTATTTCAAGTTTATAAACTGCGGGTTTTCGGCAGAAAATTTATATCGACTTTGAAAAATCATAACTAATTCATAACTTAACGAAATGAGTTGATTCTTGTCTCAAAAGTTAGATCTATGTCTTAACTATAGATCTAGAAGTTTTCATAATTTATTTCGGAGTTTAAGACCCCCAGAAATTATTTGGGAAACCGAAAGTTTGACAGCTCAAAAATGGCCAACATAGGGTTTTTAACGAGCTTTTTCACCAACCTAAACATCTCGAAAAATGGCCGTTCTTGATTCTAAAAATCCTTTGTATATAGTAGTTTAATGTCCTATAAAACCAAAGGCTAAAACATTTTGGAGCTTGGTCAAAAACAGCCTCAAAGTAGGCCGAAAACCTCCGAAAAAGCTGCAAAATTATATATATATAAACTTGACGTTTTAAGCGGGCTTTATTTATAAACTTGTAATGTTGGGTGATTTAAGACATAAAAATCTATAAATATATATATTATCATATATTAGAGATATTAAGTCCCTATTATTATTTAGGACTCGATTAATCTCGCTCGGTGCATCATCCATCCACTTTCGCTAAATAGCATTTTTCACTCGTTTTTGCCATCACACGCTCGGTGAGTTCTCATAGCACCTATTTTCACAATGTTATGTTTAGGGGTTGAAATACATGCTTCGTTTTCATATGGACACGAGAACATCTTCATTTCTATTATGTATTACACATGTGGTTCCATCAGCCCTTATATCATGAACCGTTAATTGCATTTATTTGTAAACGCGAATATATTGTGGATAGATCTATCAAGAGTCATGTCCCCCATTCGGGTTAGTTCAGCTCGGCTAACAGCGGGTGCATATATATTCAACACACGGTATTACGTATGGGAATACTGCACAGGGCAAACTCATTTTAATTATGCTTCGGTTGCATGATGGTTATATGTAATACATAACATGGAATTTAAGATTTTATAAATTCAAACTCTACTATTGTTGTCCATACAAGTCAGATTTACGTGTAAACCTATGAGCTCACCAACAATTTTTGTTGACGTATTTTAGCGTGTATTTTCAGGAAATTAAGGCAAGTATGCCTTCCGACGTATTTTACTTTCAAGCTTCCGCATCCATGGAGTCGCATGCATATACGAAATTAACGGAGATTTAGCAGCATTATTTTTGATATTTTAATTATGTAATTAAATCTCTGTATTGTGCGAACTTCATTTCTCATATCAGACTATGTAAAACATTGCTATATTTTAAAGTTTTGATGATGTATTTTAAAAACGTCCATATAGTGGTCGTTCATTATGATTATGGTTATGTTTTCGCGACGTCGCGCTTTGTTGCCAACCGAGGTAACGGGGAGTGACAGATTGGTATCAGAGCCATAGTTATAGTGAACTAGGTTGCATTAGTACCCTAGACTATAACTGCACTTAAGTTTTACTGATTTTGAAAATATCTTGTAACTAACTAAAAGACTATGCATGGACCTTGATAGCAGAAAACATGTCCCACCAAGAGATAATCATCTTGTCCGACTCAGAAGAGGAGTATACCCCTACCAGCCCATACAATCCGAAAGTATTTTCTGAGGAGGACCCGACCGAGGAGGAATACCCCTCGGAGGACGAGGATCCAATAGAAGAATCAGACGAAGAAGAACCGATGGAAGAGGACAACGCCAGGGTAGAACCACCATCCCCGGCGATCCCCTCCCGCACTCCATACCACCCAGCGGTGCCATCATTCAAGTCGTACCGCCCTTACCCAAACGGCCCTAAGATGTTGTATACACCCCGAAAGAGGGTGATCACACCGAGACGGGAGTCTATTCCCATCTCGACTCCCCAACCAAATCCCCCACCACAGCACCGACGGGTAGACGCCCGAAGATGGGGCTGGATGCCTGAGACTCTCCGTGAATGGAGACAAGAGGAAGGAATCCCTTCCCATTTCGAGGTTGGAGGACCATCCTCCGCACCGATCCCACCACTCACCCAGGAGACGGCTGACCAGACCGTACCCCTACTAGTAGCAAGGTCTTCCCGACATGACCTCCAAATCTGGTTACTTAACCAGGATATTGGAGAATTGACTGCCCGTCTGGAGCGGGAGGAGATCCAGAACTCCAATTTATACTGGGTTAACCAGCATGCCCTCACCATCCAACAGGATGGCCTGGATGAGCTTCGGAAGCGACTAGCCGAAAGCGAGGCTCGGAACGAGGAGCTAGCTCAGCGCCTCAACCCGTTGGAGAAGGGAAAGACCCCTGATCACTCCCACACTTAGTACCCTTTACCTATCTTTGTAATGTTAGGAAAAATATTATGTAATAGTGTAGGACAAAAATTTTCGGGTAATAACCCGCCCATTGTAAGAAAGTTATGAATGATTAATGAATATTGCAAGTTATTTAGGAAATTGTGTTTGATGATTATAGTGTTGTGCCTTAAGAAAAATTTAAATCTTTAAGATTCAACTTCTTACACTATGCTCCTTTCTTTAAACTTTAAGATAATGCCGCCAAGAAGAGCTATGAATGCTGCAGAAATCGATGAACTAGTCGCACAAAGAGTGGCCGCCGCTATAGCCACTTATGATACCAACCGAAACAGTTCAGCTAATGGAGATGGTGGTGCTAGCCGCACCACGGGAGGAACTGAAACCCACCCAAAGGGTTGTGGAATTAAGGGGTTTTTGAGTTGCAAGCCCCGATACTTCAATGGAGCTGAAGGAGCCGTCGGATTAGTACGATGGTTCGAAAAGTTGGAGTCTATCTTCCGTGTTAGCGGATGTATTGAAGGGGACAAAGTGAAGTTCGCCACCCACACTCTGCAAGATAGTGCCTTGACATGGTGGAACTCGTATACCCAGTCTGTGGGGATTGATGCAGCTTACCAACTCGCCTGGACCGAGTTGAAACAAATGATGACCGACGAGTATTGCCCAAGAAATGAGCAACAGGAGATGGAGTTAGAGTTTTGGAATATGGATATGAAAGGAACGGATGTAGCTGGGTACACCAACTGATTCCACGAACTAAGCATTCTGTGCCCTCAGATGGTGACCCCTGAATACAAGAAAATCGAGCGTTACATTTGGGGACTCGCTCCTCAAATCCAAGGCAATGTCACTGCTCCAACCCAACCACCATTCAGGACGCCATCAGAATGGCTAACAACCTTATGGATCAAGTGTCCCGGAGAAACGAAGCCAAGGCCAGGGAAAACAAGAGGAAATGGGAGGACAAGTCTGGGAAGAATACGGGCTCGCAATCCAAGAAGCCCGAGACCATCAAGGCTTATGTAGCAGGAGTTGAGTCAAGGAAGGGCTACACAGGTACAAAGCCTTTCTGCACCCAATGCACCTATCATCACAACAAGGTTCCCTGCCCAACCCCTTGTGGAAAGTGCAAACGTATTGGTCATTTGGCCAAGGATTGTAAATTTGGAACACCGGGTAACAGTGGCGGCAATCAGAGAGGCTTCTATGAATGTGGAGCTTCCGGGCACTTCAGGAGTGAGTGCCCGAAGTTGAGAAATGGTGGAGGAGCTCAGGGGAGAGCTTTTGTATTAGGAGCATGTGACGCTCGTCAGGATCCCCATGTGGTATCAGGTACGTTTCTTTTAAATGACATTTTCGCTTACGTACTCTTTGATACTGGGGCTGATAGGAGCTTTATATCTGATAAGTTTAGTAAGCAATTGAATGCCACTCCTTTTCCCTTAGACAACTCTTATACTATAGAACTGGCTGGCGGCAAAATAAAAGAGGCAAGTAGTATTATTAAGGAATGCACACTGAAGCTGGCAGATCATCCCTTTAAGATAGACTTGATGCCTATAGAACTCGGAAGTTTTGATGTAGTAATTGGTATGGATTGGTTGTCACACAATCATGCCGAGATTTTGTGCGGTAAGAAAGTGGTACGGATACCACTCCACAAGAAGAAGGTCCTAACAGTCCAAGGGGAAAGAAAGAACCGTCAGTTGGATGTCATATCCGACCTAAGAACATTAAAGTGCCTTAGGAAAGGTTGCCATGCAGTACTAGTACAAATTGCAGAAAAAGAGTCGGAGGAGAAACGACTCGAGGATATTCCAGTGGTTTGTGACTATCCGAAGGTCTTCCCGGAAGATTTGCCTGGGCTTCCGCCAGCTAGGCAAGTGGAATTCCAAATCGATTTGGTGCCGGGAGCTGCACCGGTCGCAAGAGCCCCATACAGACTCGCTCCTTCTGAAATGCAAGAGCTATCCAATCAACTACAAGAGTTGATGGATAAAGGATTCATTTTACCAAGTTCCTCACCTTGGGGAGCTCCGGTCTTATTTGTGAAAAAGAAAGACGGATCCTTCAGAATGTGCATAGATTACCGAGAGCTAAATAAGTTAACGGTAAAGAACCGCTACCCCCTTCCCAGAATTGACGACTTATTTGACCAACTACAGGGATCTAGCTTCTACTCTAAGATTGATTTGCAATCCGGTTATCATCAAGTAAAGGTTCGGGAAGAAGACATTCCCAAGACAGCATTCAGAACTCGTTATGGACATTACGAATTCCAGGTGATGCCATTCGGTTTGACCAACGCACCAGCCGTATTCATGGACCTCATGAATCGAGTGTGTAAACCATATCTGGACAAATTTGTAATAGTGTTCATAGACGATATCCTCATCTATTCCAGAAATAAGGAGGAGCACGAACAACATCTCAAGCTGATCTTGGAGTTGTTAGAGAAGGAACAATTATACGCCAAATTTTCCAAATGTGAATTTTGGTTGCGAGAAGTTAAATTCGTTGGACACGTGATCAACAGCCAGGGAATCCAAGTTGATCCATCAAAAATCGAGGCCATAAAGAACGGGGCGACTCCTAGAACTCCCATGGAAATCTGTCAATTTCTAGGACTTGCCGGTTATTATAGGCGATTTATTGAAAACTTCTCAAAGATAGCAGGTTCCCTAACAGAGTTGACTCGGAAAGATGTAAAATATATCTAGGGTGAAGAGCAGGAAAAAGGCGTTTCAACAGTTAAAGCAAAGACTGTGTAGTGCACCAATTCTGTCCTTACCTGAAGGGACTGAAAATTTTATGGTCTACTGTGATGCCTCACACAATGGATTAGATTGTGTGCTCATGCAAAGGGATAAAGTCATTGCTTACGCATCACAGCAGCTCAAAATCCACGAGGTGAACATTACGACTCATGACTTGGAGCTTGGAGCAGTGGTGTTAGCTCTCAAAATATGGAGTTACTACCTGTACGGAACTAAGTGCACGGTGTTCACAGACCATAAAAGCCTTCAACATATTCTGAATCAGAAAGAGTTAAATATGAGGCAACGTCGTTGGGTTGAGCTGCTTAGCGATTATGACTGCGAGATTCGTTATCTTCCGGGGAAGGCGAATGTTGTGCTGATGCCCTGAGCCGAAAGGAACGGGTTAAACCATTGAGAGTCCGAGCTTTGGTCATGACTATACAGTCAAACCTAAACTCTCAAGTCCGCGAGGCACAAGAAGAAGCAGTCAAGGAGGGTAATCTACTGGATGAAAGCTTGGGAGGAATGGATAAGCAGTTTGAAATCAAGCCAGATGGATGTCGGTACTTCATGGGCAGAATTTGGCTACCAAAATTCGGAGGAGTAAGGAAGCTGGTCATGGATGAAGGGCATAAAACAAGATATGCTATTTATCCAGGGTCAGATAAGATGTACCACGACTTGAAGGGAATGTACTGGTGGCCAAACATGAAGGCTGACATTGCTACATATGTCAGCAAGTGCTTAACGTGTTTGAAGGTTAAGGTTGAGCACCAGAAACCATCAGGATTGCTAGTTCAACCAGAAATACCCCAGTGGAAGTGGGAGAACATCACCATGGATTTCATCACCAAGTTGCCAAAGACTTCTGGAGGTTATGACACCATTTGGGTGATTGTGGATCGACTTACCAAAACCGCACACTTCCTGCCAATCAAGGAGACTGATAAGATGGATAAGCTAACGCGAATCTATCTTAAAGAAGTCGTCTCAAGGCATGGAGTGCCAGTATCAATTATATCAGACAGGGACAGCTGGTTCACATCAAGATTTTGGCAATCGTTGCAAGAAGCACTGGGTACACGTCTAGATATGAGCACAGCCTATCACCCGCAAATGGATGGTCAAAGTGAAAGGACGATTCAGACTTGGAAGACATGCTAAGGGCATGTGTTATCGACTTTCGCAAAAGTTGGGACAGGCACCTGCCATTAGTCGAGTTTTCCTATAACAACATATCACTCGAGTATTAAGACCGCTCCATTCGAGGCACTCTATGGGCGAAAGTGTCGATCACCACTTTGTTGGGCTGAAGTAGGAGATAGTCAGATTACCGAACCTGAGATCATCCAAGAGACTACAGAAAAGATAGCACAGATTCGAAACCGATTAAAGATCGCGCGGGATCGACAGAAAAGCTATGCCGATGTTCGACAGATTGATTTGGAATTCCAAGAGGGAGATCAAGTAATGTTGAAAGTCTCGCGTTGGAAGGGCGTAATCCATTTTGGGAAACGAGGAAAACTCAATCCTCGTTATATCGGACCATTCAAGATCACCAAAAGAATTGGCCCGGTAGCTTACCGACTCGATCTACCCCCAGAACTTAGTAACGTTCATAATACCTTCCACGTGTCCAATCTTAAGAAGTGTCTGGCTGATGAAACACTCGTTATACCCATGGACGAGCTAGAATTAGATGATAAGTTGAACTTCATTGAGCAACCCGTGGAAATAATGGACCGAGAGGTCAAGAAACTAAAGCACAGCCGGATCCTGATAATAAAAGTCAGATGGAACTCTAAGCGAGGTCCTGAGTTTACGTGGGAACGCGAAGATCAGTTCCAAGAAAAATACCCTCAGCTCTTCTCAAATACTCAAGCAGTGGAGAACATGAGCTAATTTCGGGACGAAATTCCCTTAACAGGGGGAGACTGTAACATCCGGCACTAAAACAGGTTAGCAACAATGACCTAATCTGTATTTAATAGCCAATTATAACCTAATCAGTGGTCATTAGAAATTAATCAAGTGATTAACAAGGTTTATTAGAAAATTCAACTCAATTAGAATCAAATTCATCGCTGCGATGAATCGGGAAATCAATTAATCCGATCAATTTACGATATGAGGGATTAATTGAACTAAGTACATAATTAAATTATGATTAGTGACACTAATCAAACACTAATACAATTACTTAACATTAATTATGCAAGACTAAAACAATTCATTAAAACAATGCATCCAAAATTATTTATGAATTTACAAGAACAGGGAAATACAAGAATACATTTCTAAATACTTTTATACAAAACAAAAATGAAAATACACATGAAAATACATAGGAGGCCGGCCCTATAGGGCATGTGTTTTTTAGAGGTTGACTTGAATTTTTTTAATATTACTTTAAACACAATCATTTTGTTTAAAAGTGCACACAACATCCTATCTTCCATGCCTTTCATCATTTGAAAGACCAAAAATTTCTCTATAAATAGAGAGGCATTTCATTCATTTTAATCACACCAAAAACTTCTTCTCTCCCTCTAAAATCCGGATTCCCCACACACATCACAAACCTTTTTCATTCACGTGTTCTTCAAGTGTTCTTGATGATATCCAAGTGTTCTTGGTCCAAACCTTGCAAAGATTTCAACTTCTACTCAAAATCATACTCTAAATACTTCAAAATAAGTAAATACTAACTTATTTCATCATACATTTATGTTTATATAAGTCTTGCATGATATATATAATCACCAACAACAACAAGTTTCATAAAAACTCAAGTTTATAAATTTCTAGTTTTGTTTTTAAGTTGTTTTCTTCAAATGTGTTTATAAAAATATAAACACATCATATAAGTGTAAATATTATAAAAACAAGTGATATATATGTGTTTTATAAGTTTTATACAAGTAGTCTTTGAATAAACAACAAGAATCATAAGTTATTTCATGTTTATAAACTGCGGGTTTTCGGCAGAAAATTTATATCGACTTTGAAAAATCATAACTAATTCATAACTTAACTTAATGAGTTGATTCTTGTCTCAAACATTAGATCTATGTCTTAACTATAGATCTGGAAGTTTTCATAATTGATTTTGGAGTTTAACACCCCCAGAAATTATTCGGGAAACCGAAAGTTTGACAGCTCAAAAATGGCCAACATAGGGTTTTTAACGTGCTTTTTCACCAACCTAAACATCTCGAAAAATGGCCATTCTTGATTCTAAAAATCCTTTGTATATATTAGTTTAATGTTCTAGAAAACCAAAGCCTAAAACATTTTGGAGCTTGGTCAAAAACAGCCTCAAAGTAGGCCGAAAAACCTCCGAAAAAGCTGGAAAATTATATATATATATATATAAACTTGACGTTTTAAGCGGGCTTTATTTATAAACTTGTAATGTTGGGTGATTTAAGACATAAAAATCTATAAATATATATTATCATATATTAGAGATATGAAGTCCCTATTATCATTTATGACTCGATTAATCTCGCTCGGTGCATCATCCATCCACTTTCGCTAAATAGCATTTTTCACTCGTTTTTGCCATCACACGCTCGGTGAGTTCTCATAGCCCCTATCTTCACAATGTTATGTTTTGGGGTTGAAATAGATGCTTCATTTTCATATGGACACGAAAACATCTTCATTTCTATTATGTATTACAGTTGTGGTTCCATCAGCCATTATATCATGAACCGTTAATTGCATTTATATGTAAGCGCGAATATATTGTGGATAGATCTATTGGGAGTCATGTCCCCCATTCCGGTTAGTTCGGGTCGGCTAACAGCGAGTGCATATATATTCAACACACGGTATTACGTATGTGAATACTGCACAGGGCAAACTCATTTTAATTAAGTTTCGGTTGCATGATGGTTATATGTAATACATAACTTGGAATTTATGATTTTATAAAATCAAACTCTACTATTGTTGTCCATACAAGTCAGATTTACGTGTAAACCTATGAGCTCACCAACAATTTTTGTTGACGTATTTTAGCGTGTATTTTCAGGAAATTAAGTCAAGTATGCCTTCGGACGTATTTTACTTTCAAGCTACCGCATCCATGGAGTCGCATGCATATACAAAATTAACGGAGATTTAGCAGCATTATTTTGGATATTTTAATTATGTAATTAAATCTCTGTATTGTGCGAACTTCATTTCTCATATCAGACTATGTAAAACATTGCTATATTTTAAAGTTTTAACGATGTATTTTAAAAACGTCCATATAGTGGTCGTTCGTTATGATTATGGTTATGCTTCCGCGACGTCGCGCTTCGTTGCCAACCGAGGTAACAGGGTGTGACAATTATGGAGTTTAGAGCCCCCAGATATTATTTGGGAACCCGAAAGTTTGACAGCTCAAAAATGACCAACATAGGGTTTTTAACAAGCTTTTTCCCCAACCTAAACACCTCGAAAAATGGCCGTTCTTGACTTTAAAAATTCTTTGTATATAGCAGTATAGTGTCCAATAAAACCAAACCTCAAAATAGGCCGAAAAACCTTTGAAAAGCTGGAAAATTACATATATAAACTTGACGGTTTAAGTGAGTTTTATTTATAAACTTGTAATGTTGGGTGATTTAAGACATAAAAACCTATATATTCACATATTATCATATATGGGAAGTTATTAAGTCCCTTATATCATCTAGGGCTTGGTTAATCACATCCGGATCATCACTCATCCATCTACGGTAACTTGCATTTTACGTAAACATTTTGCCATCATACGCACGATGAGTCCTCATAGCCCCTATTTTCACACTGTTATGTGTTGGGGTTAAAATACATGCTACGTTTTCATATGGACACAGAAACAACTTCATTTCTATTATGTATTACACATGTGGTTTCATCAACCCTCAAATCATGAACCGTTAATTGCATTTATTTGTAAGCGCGAATATATTGTGGATAGATCTATCGGGAGTCATGTCCCCCATTCAGGTTAGTTTTAATCGGCTAACGGCGAGACGCATATATATTCAACACACGGTATTGCATATGGGAATACTGCACAGGGCAAACTCATTTAATTAAGCTTCAGTTGCATGATGGTTTATATGTAATACATAACATGGAATTTATGATTTTATAAATTCAAACTCAACTGTTGTTGTCCATACAAGTCGGATTTACGTGTAAACCTATGAGCTCATCAACATTTTTAGTGACGTATTTTAGCGTGTATTTTCAGGAAATTAAGGCGAGTGCACTGCATCGGAAATATTTTCAAGCTTCCGTACTTTTGGAGTCGCATTAGTTTTCAAACCATTGGAAATTTATTTGCATTATTTTGGTTAATTTAATTATGTATTTAAATCTCTGTATCTTGCGAACTACTCTTTATCATTTTCGGGTTATGTAAAACATTTCTATATTTTGAAGTTAGATCGATGTATTTTTGAAAACGTCCATATAGTGGTCGTTCGTTATGATTATGGTTACGCTTCCGCGACGTCACGTTTCGTTGCCAACCGGGGTAACGGGGTGTGACATAAGTCAATATCTCTGTTTGATTATAAACAAATGTTGGAATATAAAATGAATATACAAGATACTTCTACACAATTACAAAATCTATCATCAAGCTAAAATACATTATATGTCTATACACATATATACATGTCAATCATAATGGTAGACAACTACCCAATTACTACCCAGTTGTATAAGCGTAACTTTACCGAAGTAAAGGCTTTCGAGACGGTCCGTTTAAACTCTAGGACCAAAGCCGACAATCACCTTGCCTTTACTAACCCCACCTGAGGTATATAAAAGTGAGGTGTTAGAAAATAAAATTTGCTAAGTGAGTTACTAGATCGATATGGAGTGCAAAACATACAACAGTCTATCAATATTAAAATGATTATAAAATGACAAGTGCGATATCTTTTAATAAAAATGACGTGGGCATAACCCATTAATTTGCATAGGTTGCGGTACGTGACCCGCTAACCCGCCGTTGCCAACAGCTGTGAATCCATGTCCAGCTGTGCAACTCGAACCGGCTTCCATGTCCGGCCACCTACCTGCGAGCTCATGCGGTGTAGGAATTTATACTCATAAACACAAAGTAAGGCGTTAGTAATAATAATGATAACTTGGACGTCCAGTGAGGCCAATGAAATGAGCATAGCTCACAATAGGTTAATTAAGTGTAGTCATATGAAGTATAAAATGAATGATCATCAAATGTAGCATGGTGGTTAACATATGTTTTAAAAGGTATCAAATGAGGTATGCTGGCCATAGACCATGATCAAATAATAAAATTGCCAACTAGGGTAGTATGTCAAAACCAGTGCAATGCATCATATATGAGGATGATGCCAATTAGATATGCACAATTTCATAATTAAAATAAACATGTAATTATGCATGCAACACACATATCAATACTAGAACTCACAGTACAATATGGAGATGCCTATGAATGAGATAAACATGTAATTAAAAACA
This sequence comes from Centrapalus pauciflorus, assembly GCA_020465985.1. NCBI lineage: Eukaryota > Viridiplantae > Streptophyta > Magnoliopsida > Asterales > Asteraceae > Centrapalus > Centrapalus pauciflorus. The sequence continues at coordinate 21,344 of JAANYP010001529.1, forward strand.
CGTTATTGGAGAGTCCATTTGTTATGCGGTTTTAAAGCTTCTTTTTGCTGCTGTTACAGCCCGTTATGGGGACTTAACAACAGCCATAATATGGGCTAAAAACACGTTATTGGAGAGTCTAGAGGTTAGGGCCAAAGGCTTAAAGGAATGTCCGAGGATTCAAGGGACTCTTCGACCAAAGGCAAGGACGTAAACGTGAGCTTCATGGGACTGTTTTGGGCTGATGTTATGGATTTTATTGGCTGCCCAAACTTCAAATTCACAGCAGCCCCTAGCCCTTTATAATGTCCCAAAACATCAAAGAAATCTCACATAACGACACAGAAATGATTTGGACAGGTTAAATGCAATCTAAGTGATCGATTGTTGATGAAATTTCATGGTTCATGGCTGGTTGCTGGGCAGCCGTGGTCTACACACAGCAGCGCACACACGCACACAAAATTTTTAATAATTACCTTGAGTTTAATTTTATTAGGTTGCTCCAATCCCTTGATTTCTTGGCAACTTTGGCAAGGCTTTTCTTCCAGACCTAGACTTTCTTTCTTTCTAATATGTTTTTGCAGAAACTTGAGAAGTGAAGATGAAATTGAAAGAGCATCAATTAGGGTCTTTGTGACCCCTAATTGGTCAAAATTGCACCCAACACCCTTTCACAATTCTTTTATTTAATTTTAGTCATGACTTGTTTTTTTTTCTTTTCATTATTCATCTCTTTAAAGTGCTAATATAACTTGTACCTTGAGCTTAGAGTCTTAAACTTGATCCTATGGATTGTTAATTTACAAGTGACAAGGCATATTGTACAAGTGGTTGAAGCTTGTGGTTGATAATTTCTCTTAATAGTTATAATTAAAACATTAAACTATAATTCATTTGGTAACTTAATTAATTAAATTATCGCATTAAATTATGAGGATATTATGGCAAAGTATGAGTTTCATAAACTCAATACATATATGTCATGTTCATCTATTTATAGTTTTGTAAAGTACCGTTAATATGTATATATATACATATTATTAAGTGATAAAAAAACTTTAATTCTTACATATCGATTAACATTACCAAATCACTCAATTTATCGTTGAAGTGTATGATTAGTAGTTTAATTATTGTATTATATTTGAGGATGTTACAATTTGAGTGAACACGTCTATTCTAACATTGGTCTATCAACGATCGACTATGGATTATATTCAGTAGAAGTTACATTCTACTGATAAAATCCCGATGCTTTAAACAGAATCGACGGGTTCAAATTCACGCTTATTTCAAATATCAATGTATCATTTCTATACAAGTCTGATTAATTAACTGTGTTGCATTTTTACAGGACTAATGGATCCTCAAATTACCCTAAACATTCGTCAGCCTCCTATCCCAAACAACAATGCCCAGCTGCGAGAGGAACTTCTTCTCCTATCCGCCCAATTCACTGAGTTTGCCCCCCATAACTGGCAGCTTGACCTTTCCATTCTCCGCCATGAAGCCAAGGATATCACTTTTGATATCCTCATAGGCCACCCCATCTTTTATGCCTTAACCACTATTATTTTCGTTCCCATCATATATCTTCAACAATTCTGGCACCACCTTACCTTCATCAATGAGGCAGAACCTCAGTTCACCACCATCATAGACTCCGTTCCCATCAAGCTCACCCTTCAAGCCATCCACCTACCCACAGAATACTACTCAGTCACCAAATACGCATTTGCCCCCATCCCATCAACAGCCCAAACCCTACAGAAGATTCTAGCTATTGGCTATGATGGCAACCTTACCAAGCCTTTGGAATTCAGGACCAAGCAACTCCAGTCTCACTGAAGGGTCTTTTTCAATGTTATAAACAAATGCTTTACCGGTAAACACTCAGGTCATGACTTGGCCTCCATCCACGTTGTTAGGAACAAAAGGCCTCAGTCAAACCTGTTGTACATCTTAGGGGGAGATTTTGATCAAACCTGTTTGATGCACTTGAAGGTATAATTTAAGGCCTATTAATGCCTTATTGAATCATGAAAAGTGATTTGCAATATAAGTCAAAGCTGCTTACCGTGTTGCATTTGTTGCAACTAAGGCAGGTTGTCCAAGCTGTTCTATTCTGTTGAATAGGCTGGACATAAACTGTCTATGCTGCTCTAACCTGTTGAGCAACTTGGAGAAATTCTAAGTGTTCTGTTCTCTGTGAACAGAACCTGTTCTTTATGAACAGAACCTGTTCTTTATGAACAGGCTAAACGCCTTATGGAATACGTATCCATGTATTTATGTATTGTCTTGGACCAAAGGATCAGTCTACAAAGTCGAAGACAAAGTGGAAAATCAGAAGCTGCTTTCACTGCCCAAGCTGTTCTGATACATGAAGACAAAGTGGATATTTGAAATGGGTGACAGACCATCTCTTATATCAAAATGGCTATACAAGAAGATGAAAGGTCTAAAGTTGATATTCCTCTTTTGGTTAAAGCCTTCTGCAATAGAGATAAAAAGGAAAAGACAAAGATTCTGCAATGTAGAGACAAATGCTGTTTTGTCAGAATGTGCAGAAAAGTATTTTTGTCTTTTTGTAAAGATACTCCACTATCTATGCATCCAATGAGGAAGCTTCACTGGGATTCTCTGTGACAGTATAAAAGGAAGCTTCTAAGGAATGTGAGAAAACTAAGAGTGTGATATTCAGAACATGCAAAAGAATTGTGTTTTCATGCATGCAAAGTCTACTTGAATAAAACAGCTGAGTGTGTCCAAGTTGTTCTTGTTCAAGCTATCTGTCTGTCTGTTTGTCTTGTAATATCAGTGAGTTCATCTTTGTGAGTGTATTCATTATAACTAGTCTGAGTGAGTCTTAGGTTAGTAGTCTCTGTTGTTTCTATCATCTCAGCTTGAACCATTCCGCAGTTCAGGCTTGTTTGTAATTAACACTTGTTGATAATATACATACAAACATTGAGAAAGTGTGTTGAAATTTTGAATAGCTGTATTAACCCCCGCCCCTCTACAGCGTAGAGCAACATACTAGGAAAACCTTTTGGGACCTACAAAAGTGCTTGCCATGTTTGCTGCCTTTGCATACGATCGCCATTTTGACTACGCATCATACATTTTTGAGGAACTGAAGAAAGCTATTCAAGAAAGAGGCACATAGAGAGAACGAAAATTCATTCCCTTTCAACATTTCCTACAGCTTTTCGTACAATACGTAATGGATCAACACGACGACATACATGAGCGTCCGGAGACAGATGTGTACAAGACCGTTGCACTTCAAAGAGTAAAGATTCCAACAGATTCTGCCAATATCCCGGTCATGGAGATTCCACTATCATTGCTATATCAGGCGGATCAATCTGAAGAACAGGTCAGAGAATTTTTTCAGGTCGTGTATCTGGATGAGGCTCTGTCTGCACCGACAGGGTCTAACGAATCCGAAGGTGAGGGTCATATGAGTGAGGATGAGGGAGTGGAGGCAGCAATGCAAAATATCTTGGGTTCTGGGGAGCAGGAGGTCTATATAGAAAGGGAGGGAGATGGAGGTGAGCAGGCAGAGACGGTCGATTCTGAAAGAACCGTCTCTGACCAATTGAGGGCTGAGAGAACAATTTATGAGGGTGTACCCATCCCCATCACCTGGACTCACCAGCAAAAGGCCACTAGTCTAGTGGCCGAACAAACCCTTACCATCCACTCAGTTTCCCCTCTTAGAGAAACTGTTTCATTGGACGGGGAAATAGCTCATACACCATCACCCTCTCACTCTGAGAGAGGTGATGTTGAAATAGGTCACTCGCCGCCCCCGGTGACCGAACCTCCTTCGACCACAGCTCACACCCAACCACATAACACTATGCACGACGCCTCCGTGGCATCCACTCATGAAAGAGCCGCCTCCGTGGCGGCTACAACAACTTCCAGATCTGCACTCCCAAAAGGGGATGCAGAAACGATGCAGGGAAGTCCTGATGTTGAGACACAAACTCCCTCAACTTCAGGCCATCCCGGGATCACTCTCGAGATGCTAACGGTAGCTCTACGTGCTGCAAGTTTCGTTTCCCAGGCTGACCTGGACGCTCTTAAGGTAGCTTTCGAGGAGCAACATACTGCCATTCTCTCATTTCTAAAGGGTAAGGGTGTTGCAACTCAGGAGTTGCCACCAGGAACCCCATCAGTCCAAGCACAGATTGCCGAACTCTCTGATAAGGTAGTTGGCCTAAAAAGGCTCGTGCTTCAAGTACAAGAATAGTTGAACGGTAGAATCGATCGCCTGGAATCGGTCATTATTGAGTTACAATGCTGACCTCAGGCTGAATCTCAAAAGAGAAAACATGATGATCAGGACGATCCTGATCATCGGGAGAAATGCCCCATGATTCAGTCTGAGGGGGAGATGCTAAGTGTAGGGGGAGTGGAAGCAGAACAAGCAGGGGAAGGAGGTTTAGGGGCTCAAGGTAACAGAAGAAGAACTACAATTAACCATGATTGTATACGAGCCTCCATCTGATAAAGTTGAGATCATATTAGTGTCTAACTCAGACACTGACGGGCCGTCGTTGTGACCCACAGAAATAATCCTTAAATATACTATTTAGCTTAGAGAAGTAAAGGTCGAATCCAAAGGGAGTGCGTATGTAATTAGGGTTAATCTGCTAGCTTTGTAAGTTTATAAAATGCTCTTACATTGTGAATCAAGTGAATTAGATGATTTGTTTGGATGAATGACTTGAAATTAATTGTGACTAAAATTAACGGCAAATAACTAACGAAGTAAATTAACAATCAAATTAAAGATAACCATTCACGGAATCACTACGGCGTAAGTATTACCCACTCGAATTTCATGCAGCAATCACATAGACATAATTAATTGCGCGGTTAAATTAATCATACAAGTTTTAACCAATGACTCTCGGCACAGTGCATGCAACATTCATTACTTGTCTTAATCCCAAAGCTAATGGACTCGACACAAATAATAATACCACTAAGAATTATCTTGCTTTTACCAATCAAAACATACAATCATAATCATAAGCGAATGCTTATCATTTGAATACACATAGAGTATTTCAATCAATGCAAATACGTCAAAACATATACTGAAATTCAAGTAAAGTAACACTTAGTCGTACATCCTCCGCAAACGGCTATGGTGTTTAGCCGCTCATCGTATGCTTTTCTATGATGTTGATCGAAGACATAGTTGTAAGGTTGCGATCCACCGTCTTCGTACTTGTATTGTTAATCCACTCCGGCAGGGCTTTGCCACTCTGTTTAACACTTTCGAGGCCTCCTCAAATGATCACCATCGACCTCTATTTATAGAGGAAGTGGATTTTGGGTTTTTGAGGCTGAAAACGCGTTTTTACGCCGACCCAGCGTAGAGCAGCCGCAAGCCAGCGCCCCCTCCGGCTTGGTTCGCGCTGAATTTTCTCGAGCTGCTTCCATTTGACCTCTTGACCCTGAAAGTTAATTTGGAGTAATAATATGGAAGTTACGATGTATCGGTGCTTAAATTGAACATTAAATGACTCCGAAACAAAAAAAATTGTAGTCATATCAAACCTCCCCAACTTAACTCTTGGTCATCCCCGAACAAGCCTTTGGAATCAGAACTAACTATGTACCGGGAATGAATTAGCAGTAACTCTAGGAATTCTATGTTAAGCTATCCTTCGCACTAATGCATTAAAATTTTAGCAAGTAATTCGAAGACGTTTTCAGTTAAAATGTATTTCCCTTAGAATTTATATAATGTATCTCACTCTTGAAATTACCCTTTTAGCTCAAGGTTACGAAACTTAAAACACGTGGGTCTTTTGACCATCTTTTCCCTTTGTGCATGTTTATGACAATTTTTTTTTAATACCATGCTTCTATCTATATTCTTTCCAACTCAAATTATCTAGATGGTCGATGTAGCGAGATTTCGGTCAATCACTCCCAAACCAGACGGTTCTAGGGGATTAGGCATGAATGGTACCACTACGGACTTAGTTTCCCGAACCATCTAGACTACAATTAACTCATTTTTGAGGCTATAAACATCATTAAGTTCTCCCCCTTATTGCATGAGTTTCCAAAATATTTTGACACATTACTTATACTTAAGACCAAATAAATTTTAACATACTTGAATTCAACTTCACATAGAAAAAATTTTAATTATTATTATGACTCTTTTCTTAATTATTGAATATCCTATCAACACAAGCCAATTCCCTCGTACATGTATTTTCTATTTATCATCATGTTCCAAGGCCTGATCGACAAACAAGACTCGATTAGGGAAGATAAGACAGACTACATAATGATTAAAATTCTAATAGAATTCGTCTAAAAACTAAATATAAACAAACTAACAATAGAGAAATTAAATTTAATACAGAAATAGAAGAACAAAATGCAAGGAAAGATAGTACCCGATCATTTGAATGGAGGAGGCGGAGGAGGACCGAAGTCGATGTTGAAGAAGTGGCTATACGGGTTTTGACCTGCGGGGTATTGTGCTGTAGGTGGAACCAAGTGAGTAGGGATCTGGTCTGGGAGATCCTGCCTGCCATGTGCCGGATAGCACTGATAAGTGTCTAAGGCAGGGTCGTAAGTCTGGTAGTTAGGCATCGTGTAATCATTGTATGACTGATATGGCATACGGGCTACGGAGTCCTCGTGATGTCGAACTCCCGCCCAGTATTTCCAGTTATAGTGCTGGTAATGATATTCCAGAGCTCTCTGCCCGTCCTGAAGCTGATCTACCCCGACCCGACAAGTGATCGACCCTATCATAAATATGGGTGATCCGCTCATTCATCTCGTTTAACCTCTGGGTCACGTCCTCCCGGAACTCACCGTGACCCACTACTAAGTCATCTAACCGCCTCTTGACCCGGTCAAAATCAACACCGTCATTACGTCGATTGTGCGAGGTAGACGCCCCTCTGTTCGGCTCTTCGTGCCGAACCTCCGCTTCGTTAGCAGCCTTCTCCTGTCTCTCTCCTCTCGTCCTCAGTATAGTCCTCGATATACGACTGATTTGTCTATTTGTCGAATATCTCGAACCCTTCATCAACTTCCCTAAAACTCAAGGTAGCGAACATGGCGGTCGTAATATACGTCACCGAAACAGGGGAGACCAGGGAATCGGGTGAAAGTGCACCCGTCCTCTCGAGGAATTTAGAGATCAACCAAGCATGGGGGATGATCGTCCTCTCTCGAGTATCATACATTGCCTATATATCGTTCATGACTGTCCATGCAAAGGACAGTCTAGGCATCGCCTTAAGAAGGGCGTACAGAACCGTCATATCTCTATGTCTGACCTTAGACAGGTCACTATCACGAGACAAGATGTTATTCACCATGATCTTGTGAAGCACCTTACACCTCGAGGTCAATGCACTGCGGCTATAAGAGGATGAGGACTCAGATTCCAAAAAGGAAGGAATAAAAACCTTACATACTTGCTCCGTCCACTCTCCCGACCAAGTCACGTCAGTGAAGGCCAACTGGGCCTCGGATCTATACTTATACCCACGTTGGTTAGACCCTTCATTACTTGTAACATCCTATTATTAAATTATTGTATTTGAGGTTTATTAGTTTAAATTTGTAATTTAAGTTGGATTGTATTTTGATTAATTATAAAAGTTGGTTGTTTTGTTCAGAAATTAATGATTTCAATTTATTAAGTTAATATAATTATTATTAAGTGGTTGAAAGGATAAAATAATGATTTAATCTTTATTTAATGGAATTTAAGAATTTGGTTGCTATTTTAAGGAATTAAGAAATTTTAGAATATCTAGTTTTAATTATTAAGTATGAATAAAGATGGAAATGTTTATATAAAGAAAGTTTGAAAAGTTGAGGGGTCGAATATGTCAAAAGTTGAAAGTGGAAAATTAAAAAGGCATTAAGCCTTTCATTTCACCCATCTGTACTTCTTTGTACTTTCTCTTCCCAAAAAAAAAAAGAACATACGGTTCTTTATTTTCACAAAGCAAGACGCATCAAAAAGTTGGAAATTAGAAGCTGAAAATTCGGATACAAGTTGCTTAGAAGGAACTATTACTGCTGCAACAAACGATTTAAGGTAAATATCTCTCAAAATTTCGAATTTAAGAGTTTATGGTTCGGTTTTGGATGAAAACCGAATCTGAGAATTTGGTTAAAAAATGTTGATGCATGTTGTAAATTATTGTGGGTTTGTGTAAATCTAGTGTTATAGAAGTTATGTACGAAATTTCAGGACTTGATTTCAGCTACAAATATGATTTTAGGAGTTAAAATCGTGGGTTCTGTGTGTTTTTGCATAGTACTGAAACCTTGAATATGGGTACCGAAACCTTAACCTCTACCTAAACCCACATAATAGTGAAACTTAGTACCAAAACTCTAAGGTTTCGGTACATGGTACTGAAACCATAGTACTGAAACCTTATAGTACCGAAACTTTATATGTACCGAGACCATTGCTTGGATACCGAAACTCTCAAGGTTTCGGTAATGTACCGAAACTCAGACCCATGTACCGAAACCTTGGGGTACCAAAACCCACTACTGATACTTTTTAGTGAAACCTTTGATGGTGAAACTTTTTAGTGAAACCTTTGATGGTGAAACTTTTTAGTGAAACCTTTGATGGTGAAACTTTTTAGTGAAACCTTGATGGTGAAACTTTTTAGTTAAACCTTTGATCGTGAAACTTTATAGAGAAACCTTGATGGTGAAACTTTTTAGTGAAACCTTTGATAGTGAAACTTTTTAGTGAAACCTTTGATGGTGAAACTATCACAACATGTGCTGAAACCCACCCCAATATACCGAAACTATAAATGGTGACTACCGAAACCTTTGAAAGTTCCGGTATTCCCCTTTTTATTTTCATTGAAAAAGAGACAATTATATATATATATATATATATATATATGTATATGTGTGTGTGTGTGTGTATATAGTCATCTCGGTTGGGGTTTGATTAGAGAAAATAAAATGGAACCGGTTGGACATTCTTTAATTCAGATTTATTATGGACATCTTGGCAATCTCAAATATTGGAGATTAAAAGTATAAACATCAGATTTAATTTCGACGGGTTAACACGAAAATTTGTGAAACTTGGCGAGACTCATTATTAAACGAGAGATTGATGGTATTAATGAGGGGATTAATTGTGAATAATAAAACCATCAAGTAAGAGAATTTAAACATGAGTTTCGGATGACGGTTCCGACTGTTGTAACACTTTAATATTGTTAAATCATGATGGAAATTGTTACCGAACATATGTATGATATGTTTTATTTATGGAAATGTAACAGGTCCCTTGTGGTGTTGTTTAACCCACAGTGGGGTATTTTGTGACTCCGGTTGAAATTCCGAGGAGAAATAAGATAATTTGAAGTTTATTTACGCACCCAACTAGGAGTTCATATGATTTCGCATGTTTATATCTGCTTTATGTTAGCTATTGCCTACTGAGACATGTTGCTTCATTATCGTTTGGAATTCTACTAACTTGCGTAGATTTAGATGCACATTCATACTTGTTGCATGTCCTTTCTTTTGTTGTGCATCTAACGATGGACCGCGGGTCGCATCTGTTACTCCGATGTTACTGCGCTATATGACCCGGAGCTGATCCCTCCGAGGTTCTGGTAGGCAGTAAGTCATCCCCGATGTTATGTCTGTCTCAGATGGTTGGGTTATATTTCGAGCTTTGGGCTCGTAGGAGCGACGACTCATGTGTGTCGTACTTTGTGTACGTGGAGAGTGCACGACGTGTGTCATCGGTGTACTCTTGTGGGCTTTATAAGGATTTATAAAATGCGTAAATCTGTATATTCACTAAGCATTCGCTTACCTCTCAGTTGTTGACTTTTTACAGGAAAAGGAAAATCTGCTGTCGGACCTTCTAGTTAGGTCAATACTTGAAGATTGAAGATATCTACTACTCAGCTTGGTAATTTGGAATTGGGATTATGGTTGTAATATATTATGGGTGATGTAATAATGTATTGAGTAAGTAGATATAGACTTGAAACCTTGTAGCACCGTAGGGTGTTTGACAGTGTTGTATTATTTTAATTATGTACTTTTATGCTTCCGCATTGTAATTTAAGTATGCTGATCATTATGTAATTTATGTTTGGTGTTTAATCCTGGGTGTTATGTAATTGTGGTTAAATGTGGCAAAGGTGTCACATGAGATGGTATCAGAGCAGTAGTTTGAGATTCAAGTGTCTGTGAGGTCTTGGTCTCAAACATTAAGTGATGATATGTAGTGATTTTAAGTAATGATCTAAACTAAGATAGGTTACAATCTAGTAATCATAAGACATTGACTATCATAAGGGACAATTGGGTGGTGTCTTTAAATAAATGACATGTTACTAAACAAGTTATATGTTTTATATTTCAGAACATGTCTGGAGGAGGAATGACACCCGAAGAAACAAGGGAGATGATGCTAGCCATGATGGCTGAGCAGAATAAGATGATTCAAGATCAGTTTCGGGCTCGAGATGAGGCCGAAGCTAAGAGAAGACAAGACAAGAGGAAAAATAAGGAAAAAGAGGGCAACAATGATGAACAAGATGACAACACTGGGTCATCTAATAAGCCCGAAGGTTGTCAATTCAAGGATTTTAAGGGAAATGGTGCTGTAGAATTTAATGGACTGGGTGATGCTGTTGCCGCACTAGAATGGATAACAGCAACCGAACGGACATTCCGAATCAACGATTGTGCTGAGAAGGACATGGTTTGGTATGCTACTGCTATGTTCACCAAAGATGCAATTATGTGGTGGAACTCTATGGTGACTGCTTTGACATTGGAGAAGGTTTCTGTAATGACTTGGGCTGAGTTCACTGACGTATTCACTCAGCAGTACTCTACGGTTGATGAGCGCCGAAGACTGGAGGCAAAGTTTATGGCATTGATGCAGGGGACTAAGACTGTGTCCTAGTATGCCTCATCAAGTAGATACTGATAAAAGGAAAGTAACCAGGTTGGAGGCTGGTTTGGATATAGAGATCAGAAGAGTTATGAGCAACGTGCGCTACACTACTTTTGCTGGCCTACTTGAGGCCGCCAGAAATGTAGAACAAATTGTGACCATGTCGGGTTACATAATTGGGCCTGCTGCTGCTGCTACTAACCCAACACAACCGTCACCACCGAAGCGCCAGCGTGAGGGGGGATACTCGGGATCTTCTCGCTCATCACAGTATTCACCACAGCAGTCTTATCACCGATCATCTGGGTCTTCTGGTCGTGCTCGTGCCTACTCCATCAACACTGAGCCGAGATATTGTAATAAGTGTCACTTGGAACACTTCGGCAAGCGCACTAATGGACGCGCTTGCTTTTGCTGTGGAGAGTTGGGTCATTTTCAGAATGAGTGCCCAAGGAAAGGTGATGCTTGCCATAAGTGTGGTGTATGGGGGCATTACAGTAAGAATTGCAGAAAGAATGATCCAGCTGTTGCTGCTCAATCATCGACCCGATCGTCAGGGGGATCTAGTGGTGGTTCAGTCAACCGCAGGAACCAGCAACAAAGGGCACCGGCTCGTGCATTTCAGATAACGACGGAAGAGGCTATGGAAAACCTGGAGGTGGCTACTGGTATGTTTATCGTCAGCTCTCTGCCTACACGAGTTCTTTATGATTCGGGTGCCAACCGGTCCTTTGAGTCTACTGTTTTTGCACAACAACTTGCCATGCCACTGTCTAAGTTGTCTACTATACTTGATATTGAAACTGCTAGCAACACTCTAGTCAAAGTAGATCACGTATACCGTAACTGCACCTTAGTGATTGAAGATGTAGTCTTCAATTGGGACCTAATTCCGATAGCATTCAGTGAATTTGACGTGATAGTTGGAATGGAATGGTTGATTAAGAATGAAGCCCATATAGTATGTAAGAAGCGTATGATAACGATAACTACTTCGGAGGGGCGTGAAATCTGTATATACGGGGATAGGAGAAGCGGGGATCTGTGTCTGTTAACCATTGCAAAAGCCCGAAAGCTTGTTGCAAAGGGATGTGATGCCTATTTAGCATATGCTATTGATGCTAAGGCTGTGAAGAAGACCGTGGCCGATGTGCCTGTTGTATCACTGTTCCCGGATGTGTTTCCGGAAGACTTGTCTGGCGTGCCGCCTGAGAGACAAGTGGAGTTTCGAATTGATTTGATCCCTGGAGCTGCACCGGTAGCTCGTTCTCCGTATCGCCTTGATCCTACCGAGATGCAAGAGATGATGAAATAACTACAGGAGTTGTTGGATAAGGGCTTCATTCGGCCGAGTTCGTCTCCGTGGGGAGCTCCGGTACTGTTTGTTAAAAAGAAAGATGGCACAATGAGGATGTGCATTGATTACCGTGAGCTAAATAAGTTGACAATCAAGAACAAGTATCCGCTGCCGCGGATAGATGACTTGTTTGATCAGTTACTTGGGGCAAGTGTGTTTTCTAAGATTGACTTGAGGTCAGGATATCATCAGCTGAATGTTCGAGAGGAGGATGTGCCTAAGACAGCTTTCAGGACACGTTATGGGCATTACGAGTTCTTGGTTATGCCTTTCGGGTTAACCAATGCCCCGGCTGTATTCATGGATCTGATGAATAGAGTTTGCAGACCGATGTTAGATACGTCGGTGATTGTATTTATTGATGACATTCTAGTGTACTCTAAGTCTGAGGCTGAGCATGCTGATCATCTAAAGGAATTGTTGGAATTGTTAAGAAAAGAGAAGTTGTATGCCAAATTCTCAAAGTGTGAGTTTTGGCTGCAACAAATTCAGTTTTTGGGACATTTTATATCTGGAGCTGGGATTTCAGTAGATCCAGCTAAGGTCGAAGCCATAAAGAACTGGGAACCGCCTCGTTCAGCTACGAAAGTTAGAAGTTTTCTGGGGTTGGCGGGCTATTATAGGAGATCTATAAAAGACTTCTCGAAGATTGTAGTTCCTTTGACTGCATTAACCAAGAAGAATGCACCGTTTATATGGGAAATTGTGCAGCAGGATGTTTTCGAGATCTTGAAGAAGACGTTAAGTGAAGCACCGATACTTGCTCTACCGGAGGGCAATGAGGATTTTGTGGTATACACGGATGCTTCGAGGTTGGGATTGGGCGCTGTACTGATGCAGCAAGGAAACGTTATAGCGTACGCCTCGAGACAGCTTAAGCAGCATGAGGAGAATTACTCAACTCATGATCTTGAGTTGACAGCAGTTACTTTTGCGTTGAAATTATGGAGGCACTATTTATACGGGACTAGATGTCAACTGTACACGGATCATAAAAGTTTAAAGTACATCCTTAGTCAGAAAAAGCTTAACATGAGGCAGAGACGTTCGATGGAACTAATAAAGGATTATGATTGTGAAATCCTTTATCATCTCGGAAAGGCTAACGTGGTAGCCGATGCTTTGAGTCGCAAAACTTATGTTAAGGACTGCTGCTACATGATGACGTCTACTATGCTAACATCTACGATTATAAATGATGTTAAGGCTGCTCAAGAAGAAGCCTTGAAATACGAAAATGTTAATGATGAGGATATTCGAGTGCAGAAAAATGTTATGGAAACTAGTGAATCGGGTTTGAAAGGAATTTATGGAAGGATCTGGGTGCCGAAGTTTGGTGGAATGAGAAGAGTGATCATTGAAGAAGCACATCAGTCTAAGTTTCTGTGCATCCTGGGAGTACAAAGATGTAAAATGAGTTAAAAGCGGATTTCTGGTGGTCGGGATTGAAAAAGGATATCGGCTAGTACGTGGAACGATGTAGGACTTGCCGGCTTGTGAAAGCCGAACAACAGCAGCCTTATGATAGTTTGCAACCGCTTCCCATTCCGGAATGGATGTGGGAACATATCACGATGGACTTTGTCACGAAGTTGCCAAAGACTAGGCGTCAACACGATGCAGTTTGGGTGATAGTTGATAGGTTAACTAAGTCCGCACACTTTATTCCGATAAGAGAGAATTATTCTTTGGAAAAGTTAGCACAGATTTAAATGGTCGAGATTGTTGCTACACACGGAGTGCCAAAGTCTATTGTATCGGATAGGGATAGCCGATTTATTTCGAACTTCTGGTCGGCTTCGCAAGAAGGATTGGGTACGAGGATTACTATGAGCACAGCTTACCGTCCGCAAACCGATGGTCAAAGTGAAAGGACTATTCTGACACTTGAAGATATGATGAGATCATGTGTATTGGATCTCGGTGGCAATTGGGACGATCATTTGCCGCTAATAGAATTTTCTTACAATAATAGTTACCACGCGACGATCAAGAAAGCGTCGTTTGAGGCTCTATATGGGAGAAGATGTAGAACTCCTACATGCTGGAGAGAAACTGGAGAAACGCCGATTGCTGGGCCGGCATTGTTACAAAAGACAAACGAGAAAATACAGCTGATTAGACAGGATATGAAAGCGGCCCAGGATCGTCAGAAAAGTTATTACGACAGGAGGCACAAACCAATCAGTTTTGAGGTGAATGACTGGGTTTATTTGAAAGTATCACGTATGAGAGGTGTTACTCATTTTGTAAAGAGAGGCAAGTTGGCTCCAAGATTTGTTGGGCCATTCAAGATTACCGAGAAAGTAGGAAAGCAGTCTTACCGTTTAGAGTTGCCTGAAGAAATGTCGGGCATACACCCGGTGTTCCATGTTGGGAATCTCAGGATATCGTTCACTACTGGAAATGAGGACTGGGCAGATCATACTGAGCTGCAAGTCCATGAAAGGCTCCGATATATTGAAGAGCCTGAGTGTGTGTTGGAAACTAAAATGAAAAACCTAAGGAGCAAAGAGATCGAAATGGTGCTTGTACGTTGGAAGCATCATAAAGGAGCAAATCACACATGGGAGACGAAAGCTGACATGTTAAGGAAAGATTCACAATTGTTTGAAGTCAAATAACTTCGAGGACGAAGTTTGAGCGTGGGGGAGCCCATGCTGTAACATCCTAATATTAAATTATTGTATTTGAGGTTTATTAGTTTAAATTTGTAATTTAAGTTGGATTGTATTTTGATTAATTATGAAAGTTTTGGTTGTTTTGTTCATAATTTGATGATTTCAATTTATTAAGTTAATATAATTATTATTAAGTGGTTGAAAGGATAAAAAAAGGATATAATCTTTATTTAATGGAATTTAAAAATTTGGTTGCTATTTTAAGGAATTAAGAAATATTAGAATTTCTAGTTTTAGTTATTAAGTATGAATAAAGATGGAAATCTTTATATAAAGAAAGTTTGAAAAGTTGAGGGTCAAATATGTCAAAAGTTGAAAGTGGAAAATTAAAAAGGCATTAAGCCTTTCATTTCACCCATTACTTCTTTGTACTTTCTCTTCCCCCAAAAAAAAAAAAGAACACACGTTTCTTTATTTTCACAAAGTAAGACGCATCAAAAAGTTGGAAATTAGAAGCTGAAAATTCATATACAAGTTGCTTAGAAGGAACTATTACTGCTGCAACAAACGATTTAAGGTAAATATCTCTCAAAATTTCGAATTTAAGAGTTTATGGTTCGGTTTTGGATGAAAACCGAATCTAAGAATTTGGTTCAAAAATGTTGATGCATGTTGTAAATTATTGTGGGTTTGTGTAAATCTAGTGTTACAGAAGTTATGTACAAAATTTCAGGACTGGATTTCAGCTACAAATATGATTTTAGGAGTTAAAATCGTGGGTTCTGTGTGTTTTTGCATAGTACTGAAACCTTGAATATGGGTACCGAAACCTTTAAGGTTTCGGTATTAACCTCTACCGAAACACACATAATAGTGAAACTTAGCACCGAAACTCTAAGGTTTCGGTACATGGTACTGAAACCATATTACTGAAACCTTATAGTACCGAAACTTTATATGTACCGAGACCATTGCTTGGATACCGAAACTCTCAAGGTTTCGGTAATGTACCGAAACTCACACCCATGTACCGAAACCTTGGGGTACTAAAACCCACTACTGAAACTTTTTAGTGAAACCTTTGATGGTGAAACTTTTTAGTGAAACCTTTGATGGTGAAACTTTTTAGTGAAATCTTGATGGTGAAACTTTTTAGTGCAACCTTTGATAGTGAAACTTTTTAGTGAAACCTTGATGGTGAAACTTTTTAGTGAAACCTTTGATAGTGAAACTTTTTAGTGAAACCTTTGATGGTGAAACTATCACAACATGTGCTGAAACGCACCCCAATATACCGAAACTATAAATGGTGATTACCGAAACTATAAATGGTGATTACCGAAACCTTTAAAAGTTTCGGTATTCCCCTTTTTATTTTCATTGAAAAAGAGACAATAATATATATATATATATATATATATATATATATATATATATATATATATATATATATATATATATATGTGTGTGTGTGTGTGTAGTCATCTCGGTTGGGGTTTGATTAGAGAAAATAAAATGGAACCGGTCAGACATTCTCTAATTCAGATATATTATGGACATCTTGGCAATCTCAAATATTGGAGATTAAAAGTATAAACATCAGATATAATTTCGACGGGTTAACACGAAAATTTGTGAAACTTGGCGAGACTCATTATTAAATGAGAGACTGATGGTATTAATGAGGGGATTAATTGTGAATAATAAAACCATCAAGTAAGAGAATTTAAACATGAGTTTCGGATGACGGTCCGACTGTTGTAATATTTTAATATTGTTAAATCATGATGAAAATTGTTACCGAACATATGTATGATATGTTTTATTTATGGAAATGTAATAGGTCCCTTGTGGTGTTGTTTAACCCACAGTGGGGTATTTTGTGAGTCCGGTTGAAATTCCGAGGAGAAATAAGATAATTTGAAGTTTATTTACGCACCTCACTGTGAGTACATATGATTTCGCATGTTTATATCTGCTTTATGTTAGCTATTGCCTGCTGAGACATGTTGCTTCATTATCGTTTGGAATTCTACTAACTTGCATAGATTTAGATGCACATTCATACTTGTTGCATGTCTGTTCTTTTGTTGTGCATCTAACGATGGACCGGCGGGTCGCATCTGTTACTCCGATGTTACTGCGCTATATGACGCGGAGCTGATCCCTCCGAGGTTCTGGTAGGCAGTAAGTCATCCCCGATGTTATGTCTGTCTCAGATGGTTGGATTATATACCGAGCTTTGGGCTCGTATGAGCGACGACTCATGTGTGTCGTACTTTGTGTACGTGGAGAGTGCACGACGTGTGTAGTCGGTGTACTCTTGTGGGCTTCATAAGGATTTATAAAATGCGTAAATCTATGTATTCACTAAGCATTCGCTTACCTCTCAGTTGTTGACTTTTTACAGGAAAAGGAAAATCTGCTGCCGGACCTTCTAGTTAGGTCAATACTTGAAGATTGAAGATATCTACTACTCAGCTTGGTAATTTGAAAATGGGATTATGGTTGTAATATATTATGGGTGATGTAATAATATATTGAGTAAGTAGATATAGACTTGAAACCTTGTAGCACCGTAGGGTGTTTGACAGTGTTGTATTATTTTAATTATGTACTTTTATGCTTCCGCATTGTAATTTAAGTATGCTGATCATTATGTAATTTATGTTTGGTGTTTAATCCTGGGTGTTATGTAATTGTGGTTAAATGTGGCAAGGGTGTCACATTACCGATCCCTAATCTACATTAGATAATTGGCGAAGGATTTGTGCATCCATCGCCACGTCCCTACCGTGGACAGTTCCTATAAGTCTAAAATTATTAGGTGAACAACCCATCTCCCTTCGTAGGGTAGACATCCACTCTACAACATCGGCCGATGAATCTCGGAGCCGCCCAAATCAAGCACACTCTCCCAAACCAGAAAGTCAAAAAGGTATGAAATTCCATAATCCTCAAAGTCATCTCTACTAACCCTCTTCTCGACTAACACCTTATTCGAGTATTTTTTTATATAGGAATAAGTGTGTTCTATTATCCTCGGGGTGTTGTGACAATAAAAGGTTTGGGGTCCAATCTATAGGCACATTGACATGTTGGGTTCTTTGATATGTTCTCCTCGACATCTACAATTTTGCCAACCAAGCACAACACGTATGAGATAAATCAAACTATGTAATTTAAAATTTTCACAATTACGCTCAATTAAATTTAGACGCATAAATATATACTTTTTACGCTCTAATTTTGCATCACTCTATTGTTTATCATTTGCCAACAATTAAAATGCCAAACACATACTTAATTTGTCACTAAAAATTCCATTTGGCACATAAACTCATTTTCTAGCTAATCACCAAAATTTTTGTAATTCATACATTATATGCAAATTTAGGTAACAAACTCTATAAATCCAAATTATTTTTTAGAAATTAACCATGGCAAATTAACTAAAATAACAAGTAAATACATTTCTCATCAAACATACATCAAAGTTATCATCAAATTCATGCAATTTAACATACTTTGACTCTAAAAAGTCAAAATCACCATGAAAACTCCATGGATGACCATGAATCTCAAGCTTTCATTTTTTTGCTCAAAGAGTATGAAATTAAGTTGCATTTACTCAATAAAAAAACACTAACCTTGGTGATTGGAAGGTTGAACATGATAAAAATCTAGCTTTTTCTTTAACCCCTTCTACACCCAAAATCCTTCTGAGTGAAAATACTCACAAGGAAGATGTTTCTAGCCTTAATATTTGTTGTAGATGATAATGTGGTTGTTTTTAGGCTTAGATTTGCAAATTTTTAGCATAAAAATGGGACGTAGGAATTGTAGCCGCACACCAAGCCGTAGGTTGAAGGTTCTAGGGTTTGTGATAATGAAGAATGAAGCTGAATTGGGTTTTAATCTCGACAGGGCGTAGGGCCAGCGCAGGGTTGCGCCCCACCCTCCGCCCAAATCTGCTAAATTTTTAATTTTTTTTTACTGTTTCGATACGCAGGACTGTATAT
This sequence comes from Centrapalus pauciflorus, assembly GCA_020465985.1. Taxonomy (NCBI): domain Eukaryota; kingdom Viridiplantae; phylum Streptophyta; class Magnoliopsida; order Asterales; family Asteraceae; genus Centrapalus; species Centrapalus pauciflorus. Next base: position 40,304 of record JAANYP010001529.1, read on the forward strand.
CTCTCTAATTTTTGTTATAAAATGTGCTCTAAAAATTTTGTGGGGGCTAAATTAATTAATTAACTTATCGTTAGAACCTAGCCTCTCCAACTTAGACCTTTGTGACGTCCTCGTCACATTAGAATTAATTAATCCAATAATAACTTTGAGAGATAGATCGGTACACATTCCTTATTCACAACCAATAAATTTCAACAACTCAAACATATTCTTATAAAAGACAAACTTTAAATAATTCAAATAAAATAAGCACACCACACTTTAAAAATAAAACCAAATAAAGCACGATTACAATTCAAATAAAACAAACCACGCCAGAAACAAACCAAACCAAACTTAATGTTATTCACGCTACAAACAAACCAACATACTCAAGTAATAAATTAAAATTCTTTTGGAGGAGCGACGACTTCTTCTAATTCTTCCACTATTATTTGGATATTGGTGAGCCAATCGGAATGCACTTGAAGCTGCTGATCAATTTTCTTTTAGCCTCCTCGAAGCGTCTCGATTTCTTTAAGCAGCATGTTGTTCGTGCTCACCAAGTCTCCAACTATTCCCTTCAGTTTATCAACCTGATCCCATAAAATATCGACAGTCTTGATCATTTTCCATGGTCTCTCGTCTTCCTCGTCGACTTGCATCCTGGCTTTCCTTTGCTGCTTTGTCCTTCAGTTGGGTATTCAGGGGCAATAAATGGGACTTGGGTTACTTTGGCGGTTTTAGGACAACGGATTTGGAATCCTACTTCGGTGCGCTCAGATACTAACCCTATCATAGTAATCCTCGTAAACCACATGATATTCGGGTAAATGAACCTAATTGGTAATTCTTCCGACACTGCTTTTTCTATAACAAATAGCTCAGTAAGCATCCTACAGTGAGGGTAGTTCACTCCGTTACCTATTACATGACACTCCCATAGATTTTGCATGATAACATATCCCAAAGAAACAATCGGGTATCCGGTCATGAGTGCGTGTACTAGAAGGATATCCTAAGGTCTCACATAGGTAGTGTCTTGGTGGCATGGAAGCACGTTAAAATAACTAACTTCCGCATAACGTTAGCCAAAGGGCATAAGTCTCCTATATTAAAAGCAGTGTAAGTCCGGGCATCTCTTACGGGGATTCCAAAAATTGTAGCTATCATTTTGTCACACTGGTTAGTCCACTTATTGATTCTACGCATCCTACTCCACCGGGTATTGGTTAGTGTCCAAAATTCCATAGGGCGTGGTGACTCAGTGTCGATAAGAAACTCATCAAACAACTTTTTCCTAGAAATTGACACTTTCTTGTTTCCCACCATCCCCACTAGCTCAAAGTCATGATCCTCAGCTTTCTCTATTCAACGCATAGTGGCGAACCACTGTTGGATCAAACTAGTGTGAATGTAAGGTAGCTCCCACATAACAGCTCTAGCCCACCCCAAATGCTCAAACGACTCTATAATGTCAAAATCATCAAAATCAGCCTCTTTTAAAGCACGCTCAATGAGAAACCTAGGTTGTTTGCCATTATTAGTGTTTGGGGGTATTTCAGGGAATTCCACATTGACTGGTTTCTCAAAGCGGACATTTTTAGGGTTGTGGGTTCTCATCCTAGGTGTTTGGGTGTTCGCGGAACGGTTACCGTTGGCGTGATATTGGGTTGACATCTACAATTCAAAATGCAAAGACTAAGCATTATTAAACTAGGTTTCCTACAAGAATTATGCATAATAATTAAACACCATTAATTTCTTCGTTAAATAATCTAATCCTAAGTCTCACCAACAATGTGAGCCCATACTAATGCTATCAAATGCATGAACTTAAATAAATAAATATTTTAACAACTTAAAAATAACCCTTTAGACAAAGATTTTCAAAACATAGCATATATGGAAAAAGCCACAATTTTTTAAGAAAATTTTTGAAACAATATATTTATATTTAAATGAGTATATATAAAGTTATTATTAACCCTTTTTCAATAAAAAATAATGTAACCCCCAAAATTTCATCCCATGCATGCATGATATAGCTATACTAAACTAATGTAGAATGAAGCTAGGGGCGTTACAAAGAGTATACCTTGATAATCCTTGATAAAAACTAGCGTTGGATTGAAGATTTGATGTAGAAAAGGCGATATTTTAGAGGTTTTAGGCTTAGAAAATCGAAGATCGTCGTTTCTGGAACTGTTTTTTAGGGTTTGTGACAATTAGGGCGTAGGTCTCTGTATTTATAAAGTTTTTACCGTGCTGGGTCGTAGGGCCGGCGCAGGGCTGCGCCCGGGCCTCCGGATTTCTGATCTGGGGCGCGCATTTGTCTCTAAACCCATTTCTTCAATTTAAAATTCTTATGGGTACTCTCCCCAACTTACGCTCGTAATATCGGGTTAAAATACTTCAGTCTGCGTGCTTAAAATTCTAATTTCTGTTGTGGGATCTTAATATTAAATTTTAAAACCTAAATTCTAATTTAAACCTAAACACAACTGAGTTTGGGAGGGTGAATCCTTCCCAACTTAATTGGGTACACACGATTAACACATAAGCAAATAAACACACTAAAAACAAATAAAATCATTAAATAATCAAAGTACTATGGATTGCCTCCCTGAAAAGCGCTAAGTTTTACGTCTTCAGCCAGACGTACTGCTCTTAAACTAATTAATTAACTTTTGGATCTTGTAGTCTGATTAATTCAGAGACTAACATATTATTGGTGGTCCATTGGACATATAATTTAAGTGCATGTCCATTGACTTTAAATGGTTCACCACCTTTTGGGTCTTGGATTTCTACCGCACCATGTGGGTAGACATTAGTTACAATGTATGGACCTGTCCATTTACTTTTTAATTTACCAGGAAACAATCTAAGTCTTGCATTAAATAACCAGACTTTATTTTTCTTAGTAAATAATTTATCTTTAAGCATCCTATCGTGGAAAACTTTTGTGTTTTCTTTGTAAACTTTTGCACTTTCGTAGGCTTCTCTACGAATTTCATCCAGTTCATTTAATTGGAATTTCCTATCAACACCGACATCGTGTAAATTAAAATTAGTGTTTTTGATTGGCCATAGAGATCTGTGTTCTAGTTCTACTGGAAGATGACAAAGCTTACCATAAACAAGTCTATGTGGGACATACCGATTGGTGTTTTAAATGCGATTCTGTATGCCCATAGAGCATCCTCCAATTTTTGCGACCAATCCTTACGATCAAGTCTTACAGTTTTTTCGAGGATTCTCTTGATCTCTCTATTAGAAATCTCGACTTATCCGCTAGTTTACGGATGATAAGGCGTTGCTATTCGATGATTAACTCGATATTGCTTAAGGAGTTTGGCAAAATGTTGATTTTTAAAATGTGATCCTCCATCACTGATGATAGCCTTTGGGATACCGTGTCGTGCAAAGATATCTCTTTTAAGAAATTTACACACAACCCGGTTATCATTAGTTCGTGTAGCTTCTGCTTCCACCCATTTGGAAACATCATATACTGCAATTAAGATGTATTCATACCCAAATTTAGGGAAGAGTCCCATAAAATAAATACCCCATACATCAAATATTTCAACAATTATTATCGGGGTCATGGGCATTTTATCCCTTTTTGCAATGCCGCCGTTTTGCTGGCATCTTGTGCATCCTTTTAAAATTTTATAAGCATCCTTAAATATTGTGGGCCAAAAAAACCTACACTGCAATATCCGGTGACCAGTTTTCTTTGCACTGAAATGGCCCCCGCATGCATATGCATGGCAGTGTTTAAGAATATCTTTGTGTTCCGAATTAGGGACACAACATCTCATGATTTGATCTGCTCCTATTTTAAATATCAGGCTCATCCCAAATGTATTGCATTGCTTGAGCATAGAAATATTTTCTCTATTGTGAGTTCCCGTGCTCTGGCAATATTCCTGATACGAAATAATTAACTAAATTCGCAAACCAGGGAATTTTAGATACAGATAATAGTTGTTCATCAGGGAAGGACTCCCTGATTTGATCAGTTGAGTTTGTTGGGATTAAATGAAGCCTTGATAAATGATCAGCAACAACATTTTCTGTGCCTTTCTTATCCTTAATTTCTAAGTCAAATTCTTGCAATAGAAGGATCCATCGAATCAATCGAGGCTTGGAATCCTTCTTCGGCAACAAATGTCTTAAAGCACTGTGGTCTGAGTACACAATTACTTTTGCCCCCTAAATATATGATCTGAATTTTATGTAAGTCAAACACTACGACTAATAACTCCTTTTTGTAAGGTCTACGACTACGAGATCTATCTAGACGCGGAACCGTCAACGAGTGCGGAATCCTCGTTAACGGGTAGACGAAAACAACTCTCACACACGAAACACGGAGACTATCAGAGGCTGAACGAACAACACACGAACGATCCTACGAACTGATTCTCTCCGAAACGGCACTAACACTGATGATAAACTCGAGATCGCTTAATGCTTAATCCCTGACGAATTCTGCAAAAAGTCTAATAATATCTCGAGTCTATCCCTAATTATAGAGCCTGATTCGAGTCTGTTATGGGCCAAACTCGAATCCGGCCCAAGGCCCATTCGAGTTTGTCCACAATGACACTCTCGAATCTGCCCTCATTCGAATCTAGAGCTACATTCGAATCTATCACAGATTCGAATGTCAAGCCTTAAATAATTCGAATCTAGTATTTCACATACTTAACTTAGTATTGAAACTTATGTTTTTACCTTATGATTGATTTTATCTTTGATCTTTATGTTTGAACTTCTTGTAATACGTTACATCAAGTTCAAACACACAAGCAATAATAACTATCAACCATATATAAACATATATAACAAACACTTGCTAGAATCACAATGTAGGATCACTTAGACTGCTATCGTCACACAAGGTGTACCAACAGACTCTCCCTTGACGATAGCTTCTAATAATTCACACATTTGACTTAAGAACTTTGTTTATTTATTTAAATTGCTGCCAGCATACAAACCTTTTTCTATACACACCTTGACTACCTTTTCATACTTCTTGCCTTCTGATTTCCAACCTTCATGGTAATAGATAGGTTGTTCATTAAGCTTCTGCAAGTCACTTTGAGATAGGTTTACAAGAGGCAAAGGATCATATACTTTCAAAATTACCTTGTCTTCATGATCTTCCATGACTGCCTCTGCTGATTCGTTGTCAACGTACCACCATTTCAAGTTCGCAAGAACATCTTGTGGCATTGTTTTCAACTGAACTTTCTTCAGACAGCGGACCGGCTTGTAGACCATCTTCATCCAAGGCTTACCAGTCAATGGATCTATCCTCGATTCATCCATGACTCTCTTTCCTTCCCTTGGTTTAATTCTCTCAAACCTTCCAGATCGACCTTCTTTTCTTAGGATTCGAGCTATCACTTCAGCATATTGGTCATCTCCTAGGTTTATCAAATTTTTCCATGCCAGTTCTTTGACCTCGCATTTGGGCAGAGAATTAAACACTTTCAACTTTCTCTTTAGATATTGCAGCCCATCTCGTCTTTTTAGCACGAAGAGTTGTAACTCTCTGTCGAAAAACCAGCTAAGAATGCCTCCAGAGTAGTTTCCTGAACTTAGCACTCTTATCTTCTTTTTCACAGCTAGTTCAGATCTTTCCTTCTCCTTTCTAAACCATAGCTGCCTTTTCTCATCATTTGACAGTTCCCTTTCCAGATTTTCTCTCTCAGATTCAACATTAAAAACATCTTTAAAAGCCTCAATGTCTATCGAATTTTCCTCAGCTGTAGTGTATGTATCTTTGATAGGATTCTGTTGAACGACGATCTCATCAGCTTCATCGTCCTCATCAGCCAAAACCTCATCATCAGATCTCCAGTCGACAATATCTTCAGGCACGAACTCACCTTCTTCCAAGTCCTCCACATCATCTTCAAAATCAAAATTCAACTCTAATGGCTCTTCATTAATATCCATTAGTGCCTCAATCATGTCATGTATCTCCGATTCTGTGATCTTTGAGGGACTGACCTCACTTCCTTCTCTTTCACCTTGACTGGGCTCCCCCTGAACTTGTGCAGCCTGAGCAGCAGGAAAATCTACTAGCTCATTCTCATTAGGTGCATCGGGATCATTGCCTTCGTCATCTTCATCCCTACGCTACTCTTCAGGATCCCTACAACTTGTCTCCCCCTGAGCTTTTAGATTTTTCATTAGCTGCTCAAGGAGGGACCGCATCGATCGGATCTCTTCTGATTGATCTGCAATAAAGGTTTTGAGCTCTGTGTTCTCTTCCTGGACCTTTTCCACAATCTTCTTCAAATCGGAGTTTTCCTTATCAAGATTTGCGTTATGCTTCTGAAGCTCACCGATGGCAGTTGTTAGCCCAAAGATTTGGATTTCCTGGAAGTCAACTCTATCTTTTAAGCGCATAAACCTTTGATTTTCAGCATATGTGGATGAGGTTGATGGTATGGATTGAATTGGCGTTGGAATGATTGGCGATGGGATATACGGTTCATCGCGAGGTGGTGGTGGTGGTGGAATGGTGGTCTGAGGTTCCTGATGTTGGGGAATTTCTGGTTGTGCTTCAGATGCTGAAGATGATCCTTGCATAAACCTATGACGCTTGGCCCGTTGCCGCGTCACTAATTGTGCAACTTCCTCCTCTTCAAAATCCGAATCATCAGATTCTCGTGATACTCTCCTCCTCGAAGCATCTTCATTGACTACTAACCTAGATCCATACGTTCCAATCTGAACATGAGGTTCTGTAGACACTGATTCTGGAGCTTCAACTTCGATCTCCTCCATTTCTTCTGATTCTGTAGCAGATGATGACTCATCATTGCCAGTCTGCTCTGGCACATATTCGTCAACATCTCTGAAGACATCTTCTTCTCCCTCTGGAGGCTCAAGTAATTCACCCACTAACGCTGCAGCTATATCTTCATTTGCATGTGGACCTGCCTCCCAAATTTCATTTAGCGTTTGGCACAATTGATCAGCTTCATTTGGGACATTTGACGGCCCGACTTCCTGCACTTCTGGTTGCTGACTCGTAGAAGGCCTAGACGCCTGAGTTTGACTCGCAGATGGTCTTTGTCTTCGCCTTTGTGCACGCGGTGGCTGTGGTTGTTGTTGTTGTTGTGGCTGTGGTTGTCTTGGTTGAAATTCAACTTCCCCTGCCCAGTTGGCAACATCTGGGGCTTCAAAATTCCTATCCAAGATGGCTCCAAACAACGGACGTTCAACTGGAACAGCCAATCATCCTCTGTGCGAGGAACAATCAGCAAAGATCCTCTTATCCATTACAGCAACGCTTTGAATCTCATTCGACTGAGGCAGATTTGGCAAGAAATGCCTGATCAGCATCATGATGAACCGTGGATACAGCAGGAATTGTTGATTTTCTGGAGCGGTGATCTGGTGAACAAATTCGGAGAAAAACATTTCTGAGAAACTGTATGGTCGATTATACACTATCGCTTCGAAACCATATAGTCAAAACCGGCTTTCTTTGGTGGAAAGCATACCATAAAGACATGAGCCAGAAATCTCCATTGGCCGATTAGCCCGCTCTTCATATACGAAACTTTCGTCACGTCTAGACTATATCCCATTCTCTGAAAGGCCGCTTGCCTAATATTCAGAGGAAACTCGATTGGCCCAGATTCTTCTTCTTGAGAGCCTAGCTGCAGAACTTGTCGCAGCATATCAGCAGAAAACACCAACGGTTGCCCTGCTATTCTTGTCCTTAGCACTGTCGGGGTGACAGAGCAGTCTACCTGAAGATGATCATAAAATTGATGAATATATGGTAAAACAAGCTGAACATTATGGGACAACGCAAAACCAATCCTAGATTCTACTAGGAAATCTAGCATTTGTCTGAATCCCTGCGCCTCAGGGAGATGATGGTCGGGGTGAAGGACCATATTGTGCTTCGGCACAAAAGCTCGAACAGCCATATCTGCACAAAAATAAACTATTAGATTCATTAAAAATCAATAAACTTGTTTAAATTCAAATCTGTTTTATTTTGAACTTGTTTAAGTACAAAATCCAACACAATTAAATTTCTATAAGTTTAATAAAATTTAAATTAAATAATGCAAATAAAAGACAAATTCGAATGTAACAGATTCGAATAAGTCCCCCTTTCGAGTTTGATGACAGAATCGAATCTAGTGTCCTTCTCGAGTCTAATGACAGATTTGAGAAACCTCAGGAACAGATTCGAACCGCCGACCGTACTCAAACACCAAATCTCTTGATTTTAACCTTTTTGGACTTAGAAAATTACATTCATTAGTCCTACTAGTTACTAATCACAGATATGTGCCTTTAATTTGACTATTTATAGGTCCAAACTTGGTAATTTTGTAAAAACCCGATTTCGACCTTTAAACCTTGAAAAATCGATGATTTTGCCTAAAATGGTATATAAGACTACATGAATCTTGTACAATCAAGTTGATTATACCTAGATACAACAGTAGAATCGAACTCCTTAGCAATAATCTCGACAAATTGTCGTCTATGAGAGAAACGATAGATTCGAGCAACAGATTCGAAATCGCCTGAGTAGATTCGAGGATATAGATTCGAAAACAGTAAGTAGTTAATGACTTCACTGTTAACCTATATATACCACCTAACGTCGAATCTATGTCCAGATTCGAGTCTACTGACAAATTCGAAAACCCAGTTTTCGAGTCTGTCCTAAACTCGAAACACTCCAACACTTAGAAAAATTTCGAAAATTTTGAAATAACTTCAACGTTTTCAACCTTTTCAACGGTATTGGGTAACAAGATAAACTATGCCAACTCTTTTACCCTAAGCACATGATTTTTCACGCAGTGTTTATTTTATCCAACTTTGAATGCACCCTCAGTAATTTTTGACCTTTTACCTAAGTAAAAATTAAAATAAAATAAAATAAACTAAGGTAAAATAAAATAAAATAAAATAAGATAAGTAAAAAAAAAAATTTAAACTTGACTAAAAATTTAACTAAGACTTACGCTAAACTTATTAAAATTAACAACCTATGCTAAACTCTAAATAAAATATTTTTGATGAGTATAGTCTAAGAAAGGTTCAATCAGATAGCGATGTCTGATACTCACTTTCAGTACTTAAACTTTCACACTTAGGAATTTTTGATTCCTCTGATTGTTTGTCGTGACATACCCATTTAGCCGATTGTTTGTATTTTACCCCTTTAAACATTCTACATTTCGGAATATCCCTTGGCATTTTTATTTATCATGAAATTATCTTACGTGACTCATACATAGACATACTTTTATGATCAAGGCACACAGACAAAGATTCTAACCTGTTGGTATTTGCAAACTTTCTTTAAAAGACAAACATCGGACACAGGTCTGTATTTTCATACAACAAAGTGTCTTAGTTTGACTTAAGTTTTATTCTTAAAGTTAGCAAGACAGCGGTGACAGGTCTGTACCGACGTACAACAAAGCGACATATCTTGCCAACCCGAATCTAAACAGAGGCAACAGGTCTGTACTTACGTACAACAGAGTTACATGTTTTCGACTCTCAGTTTTGTATGATTTTTCTATTCTTTCCATTTTAAGATGTATTTGATGTTGCCATACATCCCCAGAAAGTTTGCATACCTCATTTAGACTCAAAGTTTGTATGTCTTGTACATAAAAATTAAGACCGATTGGTCATATATCTAAGTTAGTGACACGCTTGACTTTTTCTAGAATATTTTATTAGCCTTGATATTCCCTATATGTATTATGCCTACCAACACATCAAACTAAATAAAGTATAACACTTAGAATTTAGTTACATTATGTGTGAAAGCCTAAACACTTAGAGATTGTAACGACTGTGCTAATTTTCGCCACTTTGAACCTATATATCTAAGACTTAACTCTTTTTCGGATATTCTCTTTTTTTGTATTTTTATGATTATCTCTCTTTTTTTCTTTTGTTTTTCATAAGAAATAGCAATAAAATAAGATAACCTACTAACTTACTAAAAATAGAAACTTACTAAAAATAGAAACTTTCCTAAATTAGCAGACTACTATAAAGAAAGAAATACTACGACTATAAAAGAAAATAAACTACTACTACTAAGGTCAAATTACTCTGGGTTGCGCATTCCATTCAGTTGAATTAAATACTCAAACCGTGACTTATCAAATGCTTTGGTAAATAAATCTGCATTATTATCTTCTGTTGCCACTTTTACCAATTTGATTAAGTTCTTTTCAGCACAATCACGAATAAAATGATGCCTAATGTCTATGTGCTTTGTTTTGTTGTGTTTAACTGGATTATTCGTTATAGCAATTGTAGATTGATTGTCTATCCTAATTGGAGTTTGAGTGTAAGCAAAACCGTAATCCGCAATTGTTGTTGTATCTACAGAACCTGTGAGCAGCAACTACCAGCAGCAACATACTCGGCCTCGCACGTTGACACGGCTACCGATGTTTGTTTCTTGCATTGCCAGGATACCAATCTCCCTCCTAGGAACTGACAACCTCCAGTTGTTGATTTGCGCGTCAAGCTGCATCCTCCGTTGTCAGAATCCGTGAACGCCTCCAACTCTAGATCTCCCTCCGCGTGATACCAAAGTCCCAGCTTCGGTTTCGACTTGAGGTATCGTAGAATCCGCTTCACATCTTTCATGTGCATCTCCTTCGGATTTGCTTGAAACCTAGCACAAATACACACATCAAACATAATGTCAGGTCTTGAAGCAGTTAAATACATAAGTGATCCAATCATGGCCCGATATAAAGTCGGATCCACATCGGTATCACTTTCAGTACCCGGTCCAAGATTATGATTCACTTGAATCGGCGTGCTGAAATGGGCAGTCAACTTTGTTCCTTCCATCCCGAAACGCTCCAATATGTCATAGACATACTTCGTCTGATGGATAAACATCCCTTCCTTCTTCTGGTCAACTTGTAACCCCAAAAAGAAATTTAACTCTCCCATAGCACTCATCTCGAACTTAGACTTCATCACCTTCTCGAAATCTTTGCACATCTGTTCGTCTGATGATCCAAAGATGATATCATCGACGTACACTTGTACCAAGATAAAGTGTTCTCCCTTCCTTTTAACAAACAGAGTACTATCTATCCTACCCCTTTCAAAACCGTTCTCTAACAGATGCTTGGATAGAGTCTCATACCACGCCCTTGGTGCCTGATGCAATCCGTATAGAGCCTTATCTAAACGATATACTCTATCAGGATATTTTGGATCTGTAAATCCAGGCGGTTGTTCTACATACACCAACTCCTTCACTTTCCCATATAGGAAATCACTCTTAACATCTAACTGATATACCTTAAAGCCCTTGAAGGAGGCAAAAGCTAGAAACAACCTAATGGCTTCCAGCCTTGCTACTGGTGCAAATACCCCGTTGTAATCGATTCCCTCCTCTTGGTTGAAACCATTTACAACTAACCTAGCCTTGTTGCGCGTGACTATACCCCGATCGTCTCTTTTGCACTTAAAAACCCATTTGGTTCCTATTGCAATTTCCCATCGAGGTAATGGAACTAACTCCCACACTTCTAGTTTCCTAAACTGCGAAAGTTCTTCCTGCATCGCTTCAACCCAGGAGTTATCCTTAAGTGCCATTTGCACATTCTTAGGCTCTACTTGCGATATGAAACAAGAATAGAAACATGTGTGATATGCCTCGGAGTCGTTTATCATCGACAACAACACAGTGTTGTTATTTACACTACTCCTAGTCCTCACACCCTCGTTAGGATTTCCTATGATGCTTTCTATAGGATGGTTCTTGTTGATCCTAGAGGTCTCTATCTCATCAACCCTTAGATTTTCTCCTAAGTTAGATCCTATTTCACCTAATGGGGGAACAGGCTCAGTTTCTACATTTTCCTCCTCGTGGACATTTTCCTTCTCGTGGACATTTTCCTCAGAGTTGGAACTTGATGCTTGAGTCTGATTCTCAGTGGTAGGTGCTTCTGGATCAGCAACTTCTGGAGATCTATCTACAGTCGCAGTAGGCTCGGATGTGGATTCAAACGTAGTCCTCGGAAAGATATGGCCATCGTCATTCAGATGCAACGTCGCCATGTCTTTTTCGATTGTATCTGCATTATCATCCAAAGGAATGTTAAATGACTCAAATAATTTATCATAGTCAAATATCCATTCCGGACCAGTTTGGGGTTAATGTGTATAACTTGTGACTTCAATATTATACACAATCTCCACAGTACCATTTGTTTTGTTAAAAACCCGTTTGTTTGGTGAGTTCGGCACATAACCTACGAAGTATCCTTCGTCAGCCTTTTCACCAAACTTCGGTTGATGTTTTGTACGCAATAGAGTGCATGGTACCCCAACCGGTTCGAAGCCAGTTAAATTAGGTGGCCGTTTATTCAAAATGTCATAACGTAGTCCTCAGACAAACTCGAAATTACAGCAGATTCGAAACCCTATTCGAAACTAAACTAAACTCGAATTAAACTAGAAATTAGACTCGAGACCCTATTCGAATGTAGCAAAAACTCGAAATAGATTCGAAACCCTCTGTATCAGACTCGAAAGGAGCGGATTTTGGTTAGACTCGAGACTAAGTGTAACCCTAATTACCCCTAATAGATTCGAGCGCCGCAAACTCGAAAGACGGCTAACACTTCGAATTCTTTATATTTTGCAGATTAAATCAATATTTTTACAAAGAAAAATATTGATTTCGATCAAAAACATGAAAAATAACAAAGTATTTCCCGAATAAGAATTTGCTAAGCTCAAAAACACGATTTTGAGAGAAAAACCGTCCAACTAGCGTCAAGAAACCTAGAATGTATCTAGATGAACACGAAGAACACCAAGAACACTCCGTAGGCTCTGATACCACTTGTAAGGTCTACCACTACGAGACCTATCTAGACGCGGAACCGTCAACGAGTGCGGAATCCTCGTTAACGGGTAGACGGAAACAACTCTCACACACGAAACACAGAGACTATCAGAGGCTGAACGAACGACACACGAACGATCCTACGAACTGATTCTCTCCGAAACGGCACTAACACTGATGATAAACTCGAGATCGCTTAATGCTTAATCCCTGACGAATTCTGCAAAAAGTCTAATAATATCTCGAGTCTATCGCTAATTATAGAGCCTGATTCGAGTCTGTTATGGGCCAAACTCGAATCCGGCCCAAGGCCCATTCGAGTTTGTCCATAATGATTAATGACACTCTCGAATCTGCCCTCATTCGAATCTAGAGCTACATTCGAATCTATCACAATTTTTGAATGCCAAGCCTTAAATAATTCGAATGTAGTATTTCACATACTTAACTTAGTATTGAAACTTATGTTTTTACCTTATGATTGATTTTATCTTTGATCTTTATGTTTGAACTTCTTGTAATACGTTACATCAAGTTCAAACACACAAGCAATAATAACTATCAACCATATATAAACATATATAACAAACACTTGCTAGAATCACAATGTAGGATCACTTAGACTGCTATCGTCACACAAGGTGTACCAACACTTTTCCGTAGTGGTGTAATTGATTTGTGCCTCATTAAAGGTTTTACTTACGTGGTAAATAATTAATAACTGGATTTTTCTCAAATCTTTGACCTAGTACAACACCAATTGCATAGTCACTTGCGTCGCACATGATCTCAAAAGGTTGAGACCAATCTGCAGATTGCAGAATTGTCGCTTCCGTTAATTTTGATTTAAGCTTTTAAAATGCTTTCATACAAGTGTCATCAAAATTAAACTCGACATCTTTTGATAGAAGATTGCATAACGGTCTTGAGATTTCACTGAAGTCTTTAATGAATCGTCGATAAAAACCAGTGTGGCCTAGGAATGATCTTATTCCTTTAACGTCGGTGGGGGGTGGAAGTGAGGATATCAATTGAACTTTTGCTCGGTCTACCTCCATCTCTCTTTCAGACACAACGACTACCCCTTCTTTTACCATAAAGTGGCTTTTCTCCCAACTTAGCACTAAGTTGGTTTCAGTGCATCTCTTTAGGACTCTCTCCAAATGTCCTAGACAATCTTCAAATCTTTTATCAAACATGGAGAAATCGTCCATAAATATCTCAAGAGAACCACCCACCATATCTGAAAAGATAGTCATCATACAACGCTGGAATGTGGCGGACTGGCGGGTGCATTACATAGTCCGAACGGCATCCTTCGGTAGGCAAATGTGTCGTATGGACACGTAAATGTAGTTTTCTCTTGATCCTCTGGATGGATTGGAATCTGATTGTACCCAGAATATCCATCAAGGAAACAGTAAAACTTCTGTCCTGCTAATTTTTCCACAGTTTGATCTATAAATGGTAATTGAAAATGATCATTAGAAGTAGCAGAATTGAGTTTTCTGTAATCAATACATACTATCCAACTAGTTACAAGGCAAGTAGTTATCTTTTCTCATTCTTTAGTGTCAATTACTGTAATTCTCGATTTCTTGGGTATAGTTTGGGTTGGACTTAACCATTTGCTATCGGATATGGGATATATAATCTCAGCGTCCAACCATTTTAATACTTCCTTTTTAAGTACTTCTCTTAAATTAGGATTCAATCTTCTTTGTGCATTCCTTGTTGGCTTAGCTTCTGGATTAGCAATAATTCGATGCATACACAAAGTGGGACTGTTTCCTTTTAAATCAGCTATAGTCCATCCTACTGCTTCTTTATATTTGACCAGTACTTGCAGTAAGGCTTTTTCTTGCACTTCATTCAGATCTGATGAAACTATGACATGCAAAGTGTCATTCTGACCTAAGAAAGCATATTTTAAATCAGCTGGCAACTCCTTCAATTCTAGAACAAGTGGTTGTTCTATTGAAGGTTTGGCTGACTGAGGTAAATCAGTAGGTAATTTTCAGTCCTATGGGTCCATGGTGGTCGTTTCGATTCTAATGTGGATTCCATGACTCCCTCCAACTTATCACACTCAGTAGAATTCAACTCAGCTAATTCATGCTCAGCAAAGAATAACTCAGTAGTATCTTTGGTGTTGATAACGAACTATGCTGCTGCGCAAGTTCATCCACCATATCTAAAAGATAAGACTCTGAATCGATTGCAATGACATTTGAAGCATTAAACACATTCAATCTCAATTTTCGATTACCAAAGGCAATATCCACTGCTCCTGTCCTACAAGTAATTTTTGCATTAATCGTGGCTAAGAAAGGTCTGCCTATGATAATAGGCAGTTGATTATCTCCAATTGAACTTTCAATGTCCAATACTTGGAAATCAACTAGATAGTAAAAGTCTTCAACATTTACTATGACATCTGATAGTTTACCAAACTTAGTTGACCGATCTGCCAGCCAGAAGATAATATCAGTTGTCTGTAACTGGCCTAGATCATGTTTGTCAAACAAGTTTCCAGGTAAAATATTAGCACTAGCTCCAAGATGAAGCAATGCCTTTTTAATCTGCACATTACCAATCGTCACTAGAATCAACGGTGATCCAAGATCTTTCAGCTTCAGAGGTAGAGAACTAGAAACTACTGCACTTAACTGTTCAGTTAAATTGATCTGCTTTGGGAGTGAGACCTTATACTTTCTCTTTTGTGTGCGAAAATCTTTTAAGAATTTGGCATAAGAGGGAACTTGCTAAATAGCCTTGATCAAAGGAATATTGATCTTTACTTATTGAACGAATCCCACAGATCCTCTGGTTGTGGGCCTGTTTTGCCATAGGGGGAAGATTTTGGATTTTCTAAAGCAGCAGGATTTGGAGGAGGAACTGAAGTGTCCTTATTCTTAACCGCCTCCCCAACTTTGGGAGTTGGGATATCTGCCTTAATTGGTTCCTAGAAAGAAACCTTCTTAGGAATCTCCTTTTTTGGATCCTCTTTCTCCTCATACACGAGTTCAGTGTCGGTATCTTCTTCTACTTCTTGCTCTTTAGGCATTTCAATCTTATTATCTACCTCTTTACCATTTCTCAACGTGGTTATCTTAGATACTTCATTTACTTCGTTTATCTCATGTTTTTTTATATTTATTATGATGAGCATGTGAAGGATTGGGAATAGTATTGCTAGGAAGTTTTCCCTCTTCACATCTAGTAAGCGACTCAGCTATCTGACCCATCTGGCGACTCAACATCTCCATGGTCTTAGTACCGATAGATGACTGTTGCTTCATAAGTTCAGCGAATTCCTGAGAATTGCGAAGAAGTCATATTTGTTTCCACTTGGAATTGTGGTTGATCACGTTGATTTGACTTATAATATCGCTCGTCTTTAGCTGCAGAAGTAGAACCATATTTATATCCTCTTTTTGGTGGTTCATACCTAGGTTTACATTGATGATCAGAACGCTAATCATTCTTCCATCGGAAGTTAGGATGATTTCTCCACCCCGGATTGTAGGTCTTCGAGAATGGATTACCCTCTCCCTATGAGCTCTAAAACCATAAACTTCATTAGCAAATTCCTCAGTGGACTGTACTTGAGGACATGCTTCTGAATGATGAGATGGATCACCGCATGTGACGCAGTTAATTGATGCATTAGGGTTTGAAAGACCCTTCATCTATTGATCCATTTTCATACCCAGTTTTGAAATTTCACTCTTAACCTCACGTTTCGAGGCATATCTATGCCCCTAACTTGAACTCCTATGCTGTTTTCAGAACCAACTAGAACCTTAAGGCCTTTACTAAGTTGATTTAGCATCTCCCAAGCCTCATCGTCTTCTTTCGCTAAAAACGTGCCTCCTGTGGTAGCAATAATCATATTACGACTCTCTTGACTCACACCATCAAAAAAATGTTTTGATAAGCATCCATTTGGGTACTTCGTGGTGTGGACATCCTCTCAATAGCTCATTCATACGATCAAAAGCTTCGTAGAATTGTTCACCGGGGTTTTGCTTAAATCCGGTAATTTCCTTTCTTTTCTCAGTTGTTTTACTAATGGGATAATATTCATTAAGAAATTCACGTTTCATTTGATCCCATGTCGTAATGCTATTGGTCGGTAATGATACAAACCAATTCTTCGCTTTCTCTTTCAACGAGAAACGAAATAATCGAGTTTTAAACCGTTGGTGGTTATACCTCGAACATGGTAGCCTTACAAATAGCAGTGAACTCAGCTAGATGTTCGTAGGGTTCCTCACTTGGCATCCCTCGGAAGATCGAATGAATTTGAAATAATTGAGGACGAACTTCGGGTTCGTTCTCATTTTCCGGATAACGGATTGGAGACGGGTCAGGCACATCACCAGGGCGGTAATGTGACTCAACCGTACGTCTCGCTTGCTCACCTATCCTAGCAGCTATACGCTCAGGTTCTTCTAGTTCACGATTTCATGGCAATATCGGAGGATCTTCTACATTAGGAATTTCTAAATTGGGAATTTCTTCCTCTTGTTCGTTTGAGTTCTCCGTGATTGATTCTTACTGTTTTTGAATCCTGACAGTCTTTTGGTTAGATTTAGATACTTTTTGGATTTCGGGTTCGAATTGTAGCAGCAATCCTCTAGCCGATCAACATGTCTGCATAAACTAACAAAATACTCAAATTAAATTACCTAATTAAAATAATATTTTTGGTGGTAAAGTAGAGGACTACAATTACCTTTTTGAATTTTTAATTTTTTATGTGATTTTTTAATAATAATAATTAAAGACTAAAGTCAAAATAAAGTACTGAAACTTAAAACTTAAAATTAAGGCCAAAAACTAACTTCTAGCTCTAACTAACGTTACCAATCCCCGGCAACGGCGCCAAAATCAGACGGGCCGTCGTTGTGACCCGCAGAAATAATCCTTAAATATACTATTTAGCTCAGAGAAGTAAGGGTCGAATCCACAGGGAGTGCTTATGTAATTAGGGTTAATCGGCTAGCTTTGTAAGTTTATTAAAAGCACTTAAATTGTGAATCGAGTAAATTGGATGATTTGTTTGGATTAATGAGTCGCAATTAAATTGTGAATAAAATTAACGGCAAATAACTAACGAAGTAAAGTAACAATCAAATTAAAGATAACCATTCACAGAATCACTACGACATAAGTATTACGCACTCAAATTTCATGCAACAATCACATGGACATAATTAATTGCGCGGTTAAATTAATCCTACACGTTTTAACCAACAACTCTCGACATAGCGCATGCAATATTCACTACTTGTCTTAATCCCTAAGCTAATGGACTCGGCACAAATAATAATACCACTATCAACTATCTTGCTTTTACCAATCAAAACATACAATTATAATCATAACCGATTGCTTATCATTTGAATATACATAAAGTATTTCAATCAACTCAAATACATCAAAACATATATTCAAATTCAAGTAAAGTAACACTCAGTCGTAGATCCTCTGCAAACAGCTATGGTGTTTAGCCGCTCATCGTATGCTCTTCAACGATGTTGATCGGAGACATAGTTGTAAGCTTGCGAACCACCGTCTTCATACTTGTATTGTGAATCCACTCCGGCAGGGCTTCGCCACTCTCTTTAACACTTTCGGGGCCTCCTCAAATTATCACCATTGACCTCTATTTATAGAGGAAGTGGATTTAGGGTTTCTTAGGCTGAAAACGTGTTTTTTGCGCCGACCCATCGTAAGGCAGGTGTAGGCCTGCGCCCCCTTGCGCCTTGGGTACGGCCAGGGCTATGCTGGGCTGCGCTGGAGATGCTCTCTAACTCTCAATCTTTCTGTTTTTCAGCGTAGGGTGGCGCAGGCCTGCGCCCCCTCCGGCTCGGTTCGCGCTGAATTTTCTCGAGCTGCTTCCATTTGACCTCTTTACCCTGAAACATAAATTTGGAGTACTAACATGGAAGTTATTATGTATCGGTGCTTAAAATGAACATAAAATGACTCCGAAAGACATAAAATTATAGGCATATCAGACACTGATATCGATCAAGATTATCCCTTGATTACACCTAAACCAGAGCCAGAGTCACCCCAAAAATCTTCATCCTCATTTGACTTTCTGGATTCTCTAACCTATGTACCACAACAAGAAATTCTATCTTTCATAAAAGCTCCCACTCTTACTCAAACAGAATCCCCACAAGTTCAACAAACCCCACAAGTCCAAACCCAACTTCCCGAGTCGTCAGGCCAAAGGACTGTAGATTGCTTTGATACAAAGCCTGATGTAACTTCGATGCATGATGTTAATGATCTGGAATCAGTAGATTGGTACTCTAAGGGTAAAGTTCAAACTTTGACAGCGGAGGAAAAAGAAAATCTAAGAAATATCCATCGGGGTCGTATCTACAAGATGCTGGAAGCACCGCCTGCCGAGTTAGAGGAACCTCCAATTCAGGGGTTGAAGGATTTTCTGATGAACTTACCTGCCGAAGAATTTCAATGCCCTTATCTTGAAGAAAGGTTTAAAATGGTGTTCAAAAAGATTCCAGACTCTTATAGCAGACGTTTGCTAATGGTTCTCAGTGATGCATCAAGGGCCGAAGAAGCCGAATATAACCAATTGATGTTGAGAGATAAAAGAAGACCAAAATCGGAGTACTGGACTAAATCAAAAATAAAAAAGATCAACTCCATTCATATGTACAAGCAGGTCTATCTATTCACTCCATCGTTCGAAGTTATTAGAGAAGACGGGTCAGTACAAATATTCATGAGATTGACCTCGATTTATCAACATTGATGACATTGAGACCCTTCACAATAAACTAAAGAATAGAATTAAAAGGCATCTATCTCATGTCACTGCTGTTGCTGCCTTGACCAGAAGCATGAATCGACGATCAATCAAAATGTGCTTAAAGGATTTTCAAATAGCTATCGAGAGCTATATGGTCAAGGTAGGTCTAAAAGTTCCAGATCAAGACATTTTTCTGCTTGACCACCATCCGATGTACAAAGTGCAAATGGGAGGCCTGCAAGGTATTATATTTTTGAACAAGAATGGACATAAAAAGTTTATGCGCATTAAGGAATTGCCTTGTTATTCTGACGGTACACTTAGATTGGTTAGAGCCGAGCTCAACAAGCGACTCCCAGAAGACGATGCTCAACCAGTTTCAGAGCTTAAACCAAAACCGAAAGAGATTCAAGACATGCTCTGCGCCATAGAACTAATAAATGACAGGTTGTACCTCACGCAAGTGACGAGAAGATTCGACGTCATCCTTGGCCTTAGAGAGAATGCAGAGCAAGCCTGTTATCCTCCGCATTGATCGAAAAGGGGGAGATTATTAGACTTTAAATTTCGATCATGCGAGACTGTATTAGTTCCATGTAATTTCCTTATTGCATTTAGAAGTAGAGGAGGCTAAGTGTAATTCTTTCAAAGATGGTTTAATATATTATTTAAGGGAAAGCCTACCTAGGGTTTCCCATAACTTTGGCATATTATCATTTGAGCAAAAATACGGTCGCCGCCAGACCTAACATTTTCTCTCAATATTCATATCAGAAATTGAGTGCAATCATTCTTTTTGCTTTGAATCTTGTGTTGATATTAAGTTTATGTGCTGATTATTCATCTGGGACGTTACAACATCTTCTTTCAGCAAAGATCAAATTATATTTAACAGAATAATTTGCCGAATCTATTTCAGCTAATTTTAGTTTTTCCGTTAAGTAAATAATATTGTTACTCAGCTTTTTGTGTTCAAGTTGAAGATCATTGTATTTTTCTTCCAAACCAGAATTTATTTTAACGCGAATGCCTTTTCTTTTGAATACTCTAACAATAAAGCATGTTCAAGTCTTAATTTGTTTTCCAAAGAATGGGTATTCTTTTCCTCGGCTTTTAAAGATTTTTCAAATCGTTTCAGCATGTAAGCCATCTAAGCTAGTTTTTGTTCAAGCTCACAGGAGTTATCTACATCAGAGTCAGGATTAGAATGTACCTCAGGTGAATTTGAATTTTCTGACGTGTCTGATTCTGATCCGTCTTCCTCTTGCGCTTTGTTGCACTCAGCTCCTCCTGTTGCCATTAACGTGACATCTTCTCTCAACTCAGATTCTGAATCAGTATCCTCTTTCTCTTCCTCTTCATCGTCAGGTAATACAACCCATACTTTGTCCTCGGCAATCGTAGCAGATTCACTTTGCTCAGATTCATTGAAGATTTCTGACTTCAGGCATATGTCGGCATCGTCATCCAGAATATCCTCATCTTCTGAAAGTTGGAGCCAGTGGTCATCCTCTACCATCAAAGCTTTTCCAGCTTCTTTTTGTTTAACCAGTAGAGCCTTCCGAGAATTGTAATCTGAATTCTTGACTACCGGATGTCTGCATTCCCTAGCAAAATGGTTTGGCTTACCATAGTTGTAACATTTCTGCTCATCTTCTTTCTTGGCAGACTTTTAGGCTTCTCATACTTCTCAAACTTCTTCCCACTGCTTTCTCCAAACATTTCATACTTTTCTCTTTTCTCATACTTTCTGGATCCAGTCTTGTAACGCATTTTATTATTCGTTGGTTTGCGATAGAATTTCTTTTGAAATGCCTTAGTCAGGAGTGCCATCTGCTTCTTCATTTCTTCTATCCCTGGGTCTGCAGACGAATCGGTTGATTCAGACTCTGAAGAACTGCTTATAATCACTCACTTCTCCTTTTTCAACTTGTACTTGTACTTTTTGTCTGCTAGGAGAGCCAGTGGATCAACTGTCGCCTTCTCAACTTGCTTCTTTCCAGATACCTTTCTTAAAACAACTTCCTGATAGTTGTTTAAGTTCTCAAATACCATGTGAAAATCCATGTCATCTATTTCCTTTGTTTGTTGGATTATCATGGTGTATTTATCCCACTCCGGGTTGAGAACATTCAGAAATTTGACGTTGATGTCCAAATTAGACTTTGTTACCCCGTTTATTTTCATTTCACTTACGAGGTTAACAAATCTCAAGTATGTATTCTCTAATAGCTACCCTTCCTCAAACGTCATCAAGCTATTTCTTGATCTGTTAGTAGCTGCTTTTGTCTGATCCTCTCATCAATTTGCACATCTCATCCCAGATGGATTTGGCACTCATTGTGTTTGTCAGACTTATGTATATATCATTTGGAATTGAGATTAGCAAGAGTTTTCTAGCTGTCTTATCTCCTAACGTTCATCTTTTCTGAGCTTCGGACAGATTTGCAGTAGTAACCTCCTCAGTTCTTTCCGGTACTGGAGAATTCCCATTTGGTACTGCGGGGATTGTGACAAAAAATCTTGCTGGACCTTCCTTCAGTGAGGTCAGCATCTCCTCAGATAGATCATGAAAACTTATGAACTCTAGAAATATTTCCCTCCATTGAACATATTGTCCTCTGTAAAGGATGGGAGGTTTGGATTTGGAACCCATGGCTAGTGCGTCCTTTGACATTGTGAATTGTTGATACTGAATCTTCCAATATCTTGTTATGGAATGATGAGTGATTTCTGATTGAACACTGACAACAAGTGAATGAAACTCGAAATGTATTTGATCAAACTCTAAGAATGAAGGACCAAACTCGATGTAAGAACGACGAAACTCGAACAGTGAAGGATCAAAGTTGAATTAAGAATGACCAAACTCGAACAACAAAGTATCGAACTCGAATATTGAAGGAACTAAATCGGGTAATGATTGATGAAACTCGAATAATGAATTAACAAACTCGATTAATGAAGTGATAAGCTCGATTGAAATGGAATTGAACGTGAATGAATAATGAAAGAACTTGAAGACTTCTGATCAAACTCGATTGAAACTGTGAACAAACTCGAAAAATGATTAATTAAACTCGATGAACAAGTATTCAAACTCGAACCAAGTTTTATCAAACTCGAACCAAGTTTTATCAAAAACTCGAATGAAGTTTGATCAAACTCGATCTATATTTGAACAAACTCGATCAAAGAGTGATCAAACTCGGTCAACACTTTGATCAAAGTCGGTCAATATGTTGATGAAACTCGATTCTTTCTTTGCAAAACTCGATTAACACTAAAAACTCAATTTTACCCGAGTTTTAACAGAAACTTACAAAACCAAGTTCTACACAATTTTCAACAAAAAATCCACCAAATGAACCCAAATTGAAATCGAGTGTGCGGTTTTCACTTATAAACACTTTTTGAATGAAAACTTTGCCTAATTTCAGATCAAAACCCCAAAAAAAGACAAATAATGTGAAGAACACACTTTTTTCAAAAAAATCCGTATAACTCAAATTAATTGCAGTGTGTTTGGAGTTAATTTCTGAGATTAATATCATTCAATTCGTCTTCTAAATACATTCCTTCGATCCAAAATCCAATTCAAAACATCCACTGATTCAAAAAACCTCAATGATTTTCAGATTTTCGAAAAAATATGAATGTAACAGTGTTCGTCCAAAAAGTTTTTCAGATTCAAAAATCACTAAAAATTAGCCATATTTTGCTCTGATACCAATTGTAAGGACAGAGCGCTACCCGCTACACCAAAAGCCCGAGCTTGTGATGAAGGCGCAACTCATTCCCCATATACTGGTAGCGCAAAGCCCCATACTAAATGACAGATGATCATGAGGGTCTGCACCACATGGGTGCCGCAGGTCGGGCGGTTAGTCCCGGACAGTTACATTCTCCCGAATCAAAGGGTGGTGTTGGCCAGTTACGTACTCCAACAATTACCCCCCAGCACCAGCCTAGGAGATTCGAACCTGCGACCTCACTCTGATACCAATGGATAATTCACTAACAACAATTACAATTAAGATCTAAACAATTAAGAACAAGATTGAGACACAATTAACTGAATGATTGTATTTCAAGAACGAGAGAATTACAAGTTCATTGCACTAGTTCTAAGGTGACCTAGTCGTACAAGATGAGAATATTCAGTGCAAAGTTCTTTACTACTACAGTACACATACATCTATTTATACACAAACAAAAGTATTGAGTAATTACAAAACAACCCCTAGACTTATTACATTCATGAACAAACATTAATTCCCAACAAGTTTGATTCCTTTTCAGTCCGAGTTTGATCATTTGTCAATCGAGTTTGATCATTTGTCAATCAAGTTTGATCCTTTGTCAACCGAGATTGTTCCTTGTTCATCCGAGTTTGATTAAACTTCTTTCGATTTTCATTAAAAGTCATTCGAGGTTGATTAGACTTCATTCGAGTTTCCTCAACTCTTATTTGAGTTTAATCATTGTTCATTCGAGATTTATCTAAGCTCCATTCGAGATTCACACAGTCATTCAGTATTCCATAAAAGATCTTGGAAGTTCAAAATCTGCAATTTAGGATATCTAACTTTTGACTGTATGACCTTTACTGCTTAAATTGGCCATATATTTTGACTGAAACATCGTTAGAAGGCCTACCATACATCAAATCGAAGATAGAACCGAGATCTATGATTTTTAAGATGGGGCAAGTCGATTCGGGCAATTTTCAAAGCCTAATTCGACTCCAGAAAAATGTTACAGGCATTTTTCTGAAGAAAAGCTGAAAAATCAATGTCCAAAAGTCACTTTAGAGCTGATTTTCACCAAGTCATCAACCATGGATACATCTTTCAGAGCTTCAATATTGTTATCTATCCTCGAACAACCTTCAACTTGCTGATATTTTTTGAGCTTAATTGATTTCCCTTCAATTTCCACAGATATAATCAGATGGAATCTAATACTGCTTTTTGTGACATAGAAATTGAAGAGATGAAGCTGGAATTACTCAACCTTGAAAAGGCTTTTAAAAAGAAGTTTGGAAGACAGTTATCATCAAAGAAGCACAAATCTAAAGAACAATATTGCTCAGTGCTTTATGGCTACAACTGAAGAGCCTGTTGATGTAACTGTACAGTTGAAGGAATTTGAAGTAAAGTTGAAGAATGTGACAAAGCGGGCTGAATAAGAATATATTAAACTACATGACGAGAAGAAGAAGGTAGTTTCTCTGGAACTTAAACTGGCAAATGAACATGATTAGGTGTTGCATCTCACAACTTAGAGTTCTAAGCTGATTAAGAAACTTAAATTGTTTGAAAATCAAATGTCTGATCATGATTCCATTTCAAAGTTAACATCTGAAAAGTCTGAGCTGATTGTAACACTTACTGAATCTAAACAGATTCGTAAGAACAATTAGGATATTCTTGTTCAGTTAAATACAGATAAACCATTTGCTTTAAATGATGTTACACGATTAAAAGAAGAAGTTTTTAATTTTGAAGAAAAACATTAAGTATTGATTTCTGAGAATCATGGTCTTAAAGTGAGAATATCTGAATTTTCAAACGAACTTGAAGATTCTAAACGAAAGAATTTTCAGAATGCAACTCAACTAAAATATCTTTTGCCTGAACGATCTGGTTTGTACAAGAGAATTAAAGATCTTGAAGAGACACTTTCGAAGACAAATGATCATGATCAAAGTTATGTTTCAAACAAAATCTGAAAAATTTTTCTCTTGAAAAGGAGTTCTCATTAAATAAAGAATTATTTGAAAAAGAAAGAAACGAGTTCTCCCTTGAAGAACATGATTTCAAAGCAAAATCTAAATTGTTTGAAGATAAGAGAAATTTGTTCGTAATTAAAAAACAATCTCTCAAAACTGATTTACAATCATTTGATAATGATAGAAAATTATATTTGGTTATTATCAAAGGATTAGAAGATCAAATATTTCATCTTTCTCAACATTTAATGTTTCCCCTTCTTCAAATAAATCAGAGATTAAGGATTCTAATGTTTGTTTAGAACATAAAGTTGATCATTCTGATTTATCTTTAGAAAGTGAAAAGGATCTAGCTAAAAGTCCTAAGTATGATTTGTCTTCAGATCTTCAACTTAAATATCTTTTAAAGATAAACAAAGGCAAAGATAAAGTAGTTGAAAAACTTCCGGTCAAGATTTACCCTGGTGAATTTTCGAAATCAAAGTTTTTACAAGTTTCTGAAAATACTAGTTATTCTTCTCAGAAGAAATCTTCACAGAAAAATACCAAGTATTATCAGAAACAGGCTAGCACCGGACAAGTTTTTAGAAAGAAGAGTTTGCATAATTCTGTTCATTCAGATTCAAGTTTCTTTCGTAAATCAGATATTCAATTTTATCATACTAAAAGAAATTTGTTTCCTGAGTTTGAGAAAAAAGAAAAGAAATATATTCAGCGATGGGTACCTAAACCTGTAATGAAATGGTTACCTAAACCCGTATTGAAATGGGTACGCAAGAGTGCTAACAAGCCTGGATCCAAATCTGTTTGGTTACCAAAGACCTCTTAATTTTGCAGGTTTTTGGTTTTTAGTCAATTCAGACTAGAACCCAGTCTTCATTGGATATGGCATCTGTAGACATCTCTACAGAACCCGATCTTAAATTCAAATGGTTTTCAGTTACTTTAGACTAAAACCTGAGCTTCTGCGACAAAGGCTTCTAATCACTTCAGATTAGAACTCGATTTTGAAAGATGAATCTTTCTGAAATTCCTGCTAAAAATTCAACTCTGAAGCATTATTGACAAAGAGGGAGTTTTATTTTACAATTTTTTGCTCCTGATATATTATCTATGAGTTGACTAACTTTGTGTGCTTATTTCAAGGGGGAGTTTCAGACGCACTTTGACGAAGATATCTTTTTGACAAAGTTGTGTGCAATTTTTTTAATGAAATATTTTGTGCACACATAAAAATATTTTTTAGCTGAAAAGAACAATTTTTTATTGATGTTAATTTTTGTTTCTCTGAGTACATCATTGAGGTTAATTGTTCTAATCTCTTTGATTTCCATAATCTCATTGCTTCTGAGATTCTCTTCGTTATTCTCCCTTGAATTCTTAATTCTTCCAATTTATTCGTACTGAATTCTCCCATAATCTCCAATGAGCTAATTCTTACATGAAAATCTGATTCCTTTCTAATCATATATCAGATTTTACATTTCATTTTGATACCTCCGAACTAATCGTTCCCCAAATTCCTTTTGAATTTCATCTCCTACTTCATCTGAGCGGAAAATCCTAATCATTCTTTGTGCAATGTCCCATGAGCTAAAATGCTGAACATTATTTCTACCGACTCTGATTATGCACCAAATCTGTCTGGATTCCTAAGGATTGCCATCCTACTAATAAAGACAGTAAGTGTACATCACATAAGATCTTCGAGGTTCAAGTCTTAAGAACCATGCCGTATACACTAATCAGTCAGGACCCAAATTTCATACAATATGGGTACCAAAGGTCACTTAAATCTCTTGCAGGAATGATTTATAATCACATCGGATTAAGACCTGTACTTCATTAAAATGGTTTCTGAACAATCAGTTCAGCACTTGGTCTTCAATTACAACACACACACTGATCGAACATTTGCTTTCAGGCAAAAAGTGTGTGGATCCTAGATTCTGGATGCTCATGGCACGTCACTGGTCGACAAGATCTAGTGTCCAACTTCACATCATCTAATGGTGGGTCGGTGAAATTCGGCAACAACGGGGTTGCTCAAATTCATGGTTTTGGAGATCTTGAAATGGAAAATTTGAAAATAACTCTAGTCTTTTATGCCCAAGGTCTAGGTCACAATCTCCTCAAAATTGGCTAACTTTGTGATAAAGGACTTGAGGTATCATTCAAAACCACAAGATGAAGTATTCGCTGACCCACGGGTGACGAGACTCTCGCTGGTACTCGACGCTCAAAACTGTACACCATCGATCTCTCTAAGGTCAAAGTCAATAAGTCGATTTGTCTTCTCTCTAAAGCTTCATCACAACAATCTTGGTTATGGCACAAGAGATTCTCTCAACTGAATTTCAAACACATAACCAAGCTCGCTTCAAATAATCTTGTTAGAGTTCTACCGGATCTGAAGTTTGACAAAGATAAACTGTGTGCAACCTACGAAAAGAGCAAAATCAAGAAAGCCTCACACAAACCGAAACCAGTTCCAAACACTACACAAACCGTGGAATTAATCCACATGGATTCATTGCGAACCCTTACCACAATTACCACTATTACATCACCCAGGATTAATCACAACACATAATACATTTTTGATCTGAAAAAAACTTAGTACGTCATAGGAAATTGAAAGTACATACTTAAAAATATAAGTCAAATACATTACATTGCTACAAGGTACCGTTCTAAGTCTACATACTCAACATTTAGTACATCCAACCCAATACTTTCCATTGGAAACTCCTTTGTATACTCATTTACCAAGTGAGTAGTAGATATCCTCGAACTTCAATAATTGACCAAGCTAGAAGGTCGAGCAGCAGATTTTCCCTTGCCTGTAATATGTAAACAACTACGGGATAAGCAAAGCTTAGTGAGTATAGAGATTATATATTCTACAAGTCTTTATGCAGCACACAAGAGTACCACTGGCAACAAACGCCGTATACCCTCTTCGTACACGAAGTACGAAACTGAGCCACAGCTCCATCGAGCCATTGCTCGGCACAAACACATAATCAGAGGCGAATTTATCATCGGGGATGTTACACTGCTCCTCGGGACCTCGGAGTGATCAGCACCAGGTCATATAGCCTCAGTAACAGCATATTAACAAATGTGGCTCGCAAGCCCATCACGTTGATGCACAACAAAGAAACGGAACCTGTAGAACATGTAGAACATGTATACAAGCGACAATGTGCACCAAAATAAATACATGTTAGTGGAGTGCCAAACGAATAGAAACAACATGCCTCAGTAGAGAACAGCTAACATAAAACAAATGTAGACATATAGCATCATAAGTACTCACAGTGGGTGCGTTAATTAACTTCAATTTATTATTATTTCTCTTTGGTCTTTCAACCGGAATCACAAAGTACCCCACTGTGTTAAACAACACCACAAGAGACCTTTTAAATTAGTGTAATTGGGTATCAATATCAATATTGGCTTATAGAACTTAATCTTAAAATTTAATTGAATGATCCAAAATTCGGATCCCAACCGAATTTCAGATAGACCCAAAATTTGAATGGTCTGAGGTTCCATCCTTAGAAATTTTACTTTGTACTACCCATCCGAAATTCAGATGATAATATGATTCGAATTTCGGATGCCTTGATATCCGAAATTCATGTTTAGACTTATAATTATTCAAGTTTTGCCATCCGAGATTCATCAGATCCGAAATTCGGATGAATTCGAATTGTGTTCATCATATCCGAGTTCATACTTAATCATTTTTCTATCATTTCCAAATTGTATTTGATCATTTTTGTACTTATTTTGTGACTGAAACTCTTAATGCATGGTCCAATATCCTTCTTTTTAACACTTATTAAAATCATTCTTAACATATTTTGTACTAAATCAAGCCCCTTTTGACCATTTTAGACAACCCGTCGAACACACACACTAAAACACATAGTGAAATCTAAAATTTGAACTTAGATGTTAACATATAGCCTGAAATTTGGTATATAGCTTACATAATACTCGATTTGAACATATCTACTTGAATATATAACATGCATTAACATCCTCAACCGGAATCTATGATTCGGTTTTCTTAAAAACCGAACACAAAACTCGCAATATCGTAAATTTGAGTAATTTGTACCTCGAATTGTTGTTTGTAGCAGTTTTTATTCCTTCTTAGCAGCTTATTCCAGATTTTCGACTCTTGATTCCAACGTTTTTATGTTCTTGGATTGAAGAAACCGTGGGTTTTAGAGAGCAAAAGAGAGACGATGGGAGAATGGTTTTAGAGAGAGAAAGTGTGGATGGCTTTTCCAATGTTGTGTGAACAGTCACACACACACACACACACATCTACTATATTTATTGAACTTCGCCCTAAATTGCGAATTACACCCTTCAACCTTTTATTTTCTCATCTTAACCTTTTTAAACGTCAACACTTTAGATTATGTTTATCCTACTAGTGACGGTTCCTTATTGTTATGCTTACTCGAAAAACAACAATGAGGATTTCTCTTCATTATTTTCACATTTAAATTTGTGAACGGAATTTACTTAATCGAAATAGTGATCCATTAGTACATCAATTAAGTCTTTAATTGCATATTTACATGTGAATTATGTCTTATGATGTTACAGCATGGGCTCCACAATGCTTGAACTTCATCCTCAAAAGTACTTGGCTTCAAACAGTTTTAAGATACTTCATTAATATATCTGCCTTTGTTTCCCAAGTGTGGTTTGCTCCTTTATGATGCTTTCAACGTATCAACACCATTTCAATCTCTTTGTTCCTTAACTATTTTACTTTAGTATCCAAATCACATTCTGGCTCTTCCACATATCGAAGCCTCTCATCTATCTGCAACTCAGTATGATAAGCCCAATCTTCATTTCCAGCAGTGAAGGACTTCCTAAGGTTTCCCACATGAAACACCGGATGTATGCCTGACATTTCCTTAGGCAACTCCAAACGATAAGATTGATTTCCCACCTTTTTTGTTATTCTGAACGGGCATACAAACCTTTGTGTCAGCTTGCCTCTTTTAACAAAACGAATAACACCTCTCATAGGTGATACTTTCAAATACACCCAATCATCTACCTCGAAGTTAATCGGTTTGTGCCTTCTATCATGGTAACTTTTCTATCGATCCTAAACCGCTTTCATATTCTGTCTGACCAGTTTTATCGTCTCGTTTGTCTCTTGTAGTAGTGCCGGCCCAGTAATTGGAGTTTCCCCTATTTCTCTCCAACATGTAGGAGTTCTACATCTTTTTTCATAGAGTGCCTCAAACGGTGCTTTATTGATCGTTGCGTGTTAACTATTGTTGTAAGAGAATTCTATCAGTGGTACATGATCATCCCAATTACCACCAAGGTCTAGAATGCAGGACTGCACCATATCTTCAAGCGTGAGGATAGTCCTTTCACTTTGACCGTCAGTTTGCAGTCGATAGGCTGTGCTCATGGCAATCCTAGTACCTAACCCTTCTTGTAATGTTGACCAAAAGTTGGAGGTGAAGCGACTATGTCGATCCGAGACAATGGACTTTCGGACTCCATGTCTGGTAATAATCTCACTCATATAAATCTGTGCCAATCTCTCCAATAAATAACTTTCTCTGATTGGTTTAAAGTGAGCGGACTTAGTTAATCCATCAACGATCACCCATACCGCATCATGTTCACGCCTAGTTTTCGGTAACTTGGTAACAAAGTCCATGGTAATATGTTCCCACTTCCTTTCGGGAATGGGAAGTGGTTGCAAAATGCCGTAAGGTTGTTGCTGTTCTGCTTTCACAAGTCGACAAGTTCTGCATCTTTCAACATAGTGACCAATTTCCTTCTTTAATCCGGGCCACCAAAAGTCAGCTTTCAATTCATTGTACATCTTTGTGCTCCCGGGATGTACAGAAAACATCGACTGATGTGCTTTCTCGATAAGCACCTTTCTCATACCCCCAAAATTTGGCACCCAGATTCTTCCATATACACCTTTCAGACCAGACTCACTTGTTTCCATAATCTTCTTCTGCACCCTTATATCTTCGGCACCAATATTTTCTTCATTTAAAGCTTCCACTTGAGCGGCTTTTACATCATCAATAATCGTGGAAGTCAACATTGCAGAAGTCATCATGTAACAACAATCCTTAGAGTATGCTTTACGACTTAGTGCATCTGCCACTACATTGGCCTTACCCGGATGATAAGGGATCTCACAATCATAATCCTTTATAAGTTCCATCGAGCGTCTTTGCATCATGTTGAGCTATTTTTGACTGAAAATGTACTTTAAACTCTTGTGGTCAATTTAAAATTGACACTTAGTTCCATACAGATAATGTCTCCATAGTTTCAAAGCAAACGTAACAGCAGTCAACTCCAGGTCGTGAATTGAGTAATCTTTCTCATGCTGCTTTAACTGTCTCGAAGCATAAGCAATAACTTTTGCATGTTGCATTATTACAGCACCTAATCCCAACCATGATGCATCCGTATAAAGTACAAAGTCTTCATTACCCTTTGGTAGGGCAAGTATCGTGGCTTCACTTAATCTTTTCTTCAAAATGCCTCTCGTTGTTCAGCTTCTCACACAAACGACGCATTCTTTTTCGTCAATGCAGTTAAAGGTACTGAAACCTTTGAGAAATCTTTTATAAAGCTTCTATAATAAGTCGTCAATCCTAAAAAGCTTCTTATTTCTGTTGCACAACGAGGCGTCTCCCAATTCTTTATTGCTTCCACTTTAGCTGGATCCACCAAAATCCTAGCTCTAGAAATCACATTACCCAAAAATTGAACCTGTTGCAACCAAAACTCACACTTTGAGAATTTGACATACAACTTTTCCTTTCTTAATAGTTCCAACAACTCCTTCAGGTGTATGGCATGCTCAGCTCCAGACTTAGAGTATACTGTAAGGTCTACCACTGCAAGATCTATCTAGACGCGGATCCGTGAACGAGTGCGGAATCCTCGTTGACGGTTAGACGGACAACTGTCAACCAACTGACACACGGAGACTATTAGACGCTGAACGAACGACACACGAACGATCCTACGTACTAATTCTCTCCGAAACGGCACTCACCTAGCTGATAAACTCGAGATCGCCTCTTGCTTAATTCCTCACGAATTCTGCAAAAAGTCCGATAATATCTCGAGTCTATCCCTAATTATAGACCCTGATTCGAGTCTGTTGTGGGCCAACCTCGAATCTGGCCCAAGGCCCATTCGAATCTGTCCATCTGACAGTCTCGAATCTAGCCTATTTTCGAATCTATGGTTACATTCGAATCTATCACAGATTCGAATGTCAACCCATATATAATTCGAATCTAGCCTTTTACATAAACAACTAAGTGTTTGAAACTTATGATATTACCTTATGACTGATTTTATCTTTGAACTTTATGTTTGAACTTCTTGTAATACGTTACATCAAGTTCAAACATACAAACACTGATAATCATCAATCATACATAATATATATATAACAAACATATGCTAAATCACAATGTAAGACAACTTAGACTGCTATCGTCACACGGGATGTACCAACAGACTCCCCCTTGACGATAGCTTCTAATAATTCACACATTTGATTTAAGAACATGGTTTATTATTGATTCAAAACACTACCAGCATACAGACCTTTCTCGACGCAAACCTTGACCACATTTTCATACTTACTAGCCTCAGTATCCATATGTGCGTCACTGGAAATCTTACAGTTATACAAAATCTGCAGGTCTTCTTTAGATAGGTTTACCAGGTGAAGCGGGTCATAGACTCTAAGAATAACTTTTTCTTCTAAGTCTTCCATAACCGCTTCCCCAGTTTCCATGTCAGCATACCACCACTTCAGATTTCGCAAAACATTCTGTGGCATTTTCTTCAGAGGTACCTTCCTCAGGCATTTCACTGGTTTGTACTGAATCCTCATCCAAGGTCGGCCTGTAAGAGGATCTATACGTGACTTATCCTCGACTCTTCTTCCGACCCTTGGACTCAACCGTTCAAACTTCCTAGATCTCCCCTCCTTTCTTATTATTCTTTCAATCACATTCGCATAAGGATCATCACCAATATTTATCAGATCTTTCCATGCAAGCGCTGTGATTTCAATCTTTGGAAGGGTGTTGAATGCTTTCAATGTTCGCCTAATGTACTGAAGCCCGTCTTTTCTTTTAATTATAAAAAGTTGAAGATCTCTGTCAAAGAACCAACTTAAGATTCGCTCAGATAGCTTCCCTGTACCTGGCACTTTCATTGATCTCCTAATTGCTAACTCCTTCTCTTCGGCTCTGAACCATAGCTTCTTTTTTTCTTCGTTACTTAGCTCTCTTGCTGGTTCTTCAGTCGATGACTTAGGATTCAAGGCAGCATTCACTATGTCAACATCAACAATTCTATTTCCATCTATCATATAAGTGTCAGTGATAGGATTCTGCTGTACAACTATTTCGTCAGCTTCATCATCCTCATCAGCTACTACTTCATCTTCAGGTTGCCAATCTACTATCTCTTCCGGAATAAACTCTCCTTCTTCAAGCTCTTCATCTTCATAATCAAAACCTCCATCCAGTGCATCATCATCGAGATCCATGAGTGCTTCAATCATCTCACTGATCTCAAAGTCTGAAGGCTGTTTAGATGAACTAGCTTCACCCCTTTCTCCTTCGCCTTGACTAGGCTCCCCCTGAACTTGTGTAATTTGAGCTGCAGGAAAATCTACAAACTCAATCTCTTTATTCGCACCGGGATCATCGCCTTCGTCATCATCCTCTCTATGCTGCACTTCCTGATCCCTGCAGGATGTCTCCCCCTGAGCCTGAAGATTTTTCATTAACTGCTCAATGAGGGAACGCATCGATCTTAACTCGGCTGCCTGGTCGCAGACAAATGTCTTTAGCTCAACATTCTCGTCTTGGATTGTTTCAACTGTCTTCTTCAATTCAGCATTTTCTTTATCTAGATTTGCATTATGTGCCTGAATTTCACCCATTGCCTGTGTTAGGCTCAGGATTTGAACATGTTGGAAATCCACTCGAGCCTTGAGTTGCATAAACCACTGATTTTTAGCATAGGCGGTTGAGGTGGATGGAATGGACTGAATGGGAGAAGGAATGAATGGTGGAGGAATATATGGTTCATCTTGAGGAGGTGGTGGTGGTGGAGTGGTGGTTTGAGGTTCTTGATATTGTGGAATTTCTGGTTGATCTGCAGGAGCTGAAGATGATCCTTGCATGAACCTGTGACGTTTGGCCCGTTGCCTTGTCACTAGTTGAGGAACTTCCTCTTCTTCAAAATCAGACTCTTCCAATTCCCTGTTCACGCGCCTCCTCGAACCACCCTCATTGATAATCAATCTCGAACCATAAGTTCCAATTTGAACAGGTGGTTCAGTCGATACTGACTCAGGAGCTTCAACCTCTAACTCCTCCATCTCTTCTGATTCGGTTGCAGATGATGACAAAACGTTATCAGCCTGCTCTGGCTCATATTCCTCGACATCTCTAAATACATCATCTGTATCTACTGGGGGACTAAGCAGCTCATCTACTAATGCTGCTGCAACATCCTC
The DNA here is from genome assembly GCA_020465985.1 of Centrapalus pauciflorus. Lineage (NCBI taxonomy): Eukaryota > Viridiplantae > Streptophyta > Magnoliopsida > Asterales > Asteraceae > Centrapalus > Centrapalus pauciflorus. The sequence goes on from JAANYP010001529.1 coordinate 75,318, forward strand.
ATTTGCATGTGGACCAGATGCCCATATTTCCTCCAAGGTTTGAGCAATCTGCTCAGATTCAGGAATGGCACTCGAAGGCCCTGCTTCCTGTGCTTGGGGCTGTTCGCTCGTAGAAGGCCTGGAAGCCTGGATTTGACTCGCGGCTGGTCTTTGTCGGCGTCTCGGGTCACGCGGCTGAGCTCGCGGCTGCTGTTGTTGTTGACGTTGCTGTTGTTGTTGCTGTGGTTGAATGTCAGCTACCCCTACCCAGTTGGCATCTTCCGGGGCGCGAAATTCCCTGTCCACAATCGCTCCAAACAATGGACGCGCAACCGGAACAGCTAATCGTCCTCGATGTGAGGAACAGTCAGCAAAGATGCGTTTATCCATAACATTGACGCTCAAAGTGTCATCTGATTGTGGCAAATTTGGCAAAAAGTGCCTTATCAACATCATGACAAATCTTGGATATAGCAAAAATCGTTCCCTTTCTAGAGCCGTGATCTGATGGACGAACTCCGAGAAAAACATTTGAGAGAAGCTGATCTTCCGATTATACACCAGTGCAATAACCCCTGATTGGATCTTTGACACGATGTAGTCAAATCCAGCCTTCTTTGGCGCAAAACAAACAATGAACACATGGACCAGAAATCGCCACTGCCCTATCAATCCACTTTTCATATAAGATGATTTCGTAACGTCCAGACTATAGCCCATTCTCAGAAACGCGGCTTGCCTAATACTCAATGGAAAGTCTATAGGCCCGTCTTCTTGTTCCTGTGAACCCAACTGTAGCACTTGGCGCAACATATCTGCTGAGAAAACTAGAGGTTGGCCAGCGATTCTGGTTCTGATAACTGTCGGGGTGACAGTACAGTCCACCTGTAAATGATCGTAAAATTGGCGTACATACGAAATTACAATTGGAATGTTATGATATAAAGCATAGCTAATCCTAGACTCAGCTAGGAAGTCCAAAACTTCACGAAAACCCTGTGCCTCAGGGATATCATTAACTGGATTAAGGACCATATTATGCTTCGGGACAAAAGCGCGAACTGCCATATCTGCACAATAAATAAAACTGTTAGACTCATTAAAAATCAATAAACTTGTTTAAATTCAAAATTTGTTTAATTTTGTACTTGATTAAATACAAAATCTAACACAATTAAATTTCCACAAGTTTAATAAATTTAAATTAAACAAAGTAAATAAAGTACAGATTCGAAAGCAACAGATTCGAAGTGTCCATATTCGAGTGTAATGGACAGATTCGAAGAGTACCATTTCGAGTCTAATGGACAGATTCGAATATCATGGTCATCTCGAATCTAATGATAGATTCGAGAAACCCATGAACAGATTCGAAGGTCGTTGAACAGACTCAAAGCCCCGACTGTTGATTTTTCAACAAAAACCCAAGATTTTAACCATTTTGAACTTGTTAAATCACATACATTAGTTCAACTAGGTTCTAATCATTGATTTATGTCTTTAATTTGATCTTTTATAGGTCCTAACTTAGTTTATTTAGCAAAACCCTATTTTCACCTATAAAGCTTCAAAATTTGATGTTTTAGCTTAAAATTGTGTATAAAACTACACCAATCTTGTACAATCCGGTTGATTATACCTAGAAGTGTCTGTAGAATCGAACACAAAGTCTTCAAAGTCGACAAAATGTCGTTTAGGAGAAAAACGGTAGACTCGAGAACAGATTCGAAATCGCCAATATAGATTCGAGAGTATAGATTCGACAACAGTAAGTATTAAATGACTTCACTGTTAACCTATTTATACCACCAACCCTCGAGTCTAAGCATAGATTCGAATCTACTGACAGATTCGAAGTACTCCTTATTCGAGTCTGTCTTAGATTCGAAACCTCCAACACTTAAAAAAATTTCGAAAATTTTGAAATAAGTTCAACTTTTCCAACTTTTTTCTACGGTATTGTGTAACCAGATAAACTATGCCAACTCTTTTACCCTAAGCAACAGATATTTCACGCAATGTTTATTTTATTCAACTTTGAATGCACCCTCAGTAACTTTTGACCTTTTACCTAAGTAAAAATTAAACTAAACTAAAATAAAATAAAATAAACTAAGGTAAAAATAAAATAAAATAAAATAAAGTAAAATAAAATTTTGACCAAAAATTTAATCTAGACTTAAGAAAAAATTTACAATCTAAGCTAAATACTTAACAACATATTTTTGATGAGTATAGTCTAAGAAAGGTTCAATCAGATAGCGATGTCCGATACTAACTTTCAGTACTTAAACTTTCACACTTAGGAATTTTTGATTCCTTTGATTGTTTGTCGTGACATACCCATTTAGCCGATTGTTGGTATTTTACCCTGTTAAACACTCTACATTTCGGAATATCCCTTGGCCTTTTTATTTATCAGGAAATTATCTTACGTGACTCAGACATAGACATACTTTTATGATCAAGGCACACAGACAAAATTCTAACTTGTTGGTATTTGCAAACTTTCTTTAAAAGACAAACATCGGACACAGGTCTGTATTCTCATACAACAAAGTGTCTTAGTTCGACTTAAGGTTTAACTTTAAAGTTAGCAGATAGCGGTGACAGGTCTGTACTGACGTACAACAAAGCGACATGTCTGCTAACCCGAATCTAAACAGAGACAACAGGTCTGTACTTACGTACAACAGAGTTGCATGTTTTAGACTCTCAGTTTTACATGATATTTCTATTCTTTCCATTTTCAGATGTATTTGATGTTGCCATACATCCCCAGAAAGTTCGCATACCTCATTTAGACTCAATGTTTGTATGTCTTGTACATAAAAATTAAGACCGATTGGTCGTACATCTAGGTTAGTGACACGCTTGACTTTTTCTAGAATATTTTATTAGCCTTGAGATTCCCTATATGTATTATGCCTACCAACACATCAAACTAAATAAAGTATAACACTTAGGATTTAGTTGCATTATGTGTGAAAGCCTAAATACTTAGAATCTGTAACGACGGTGCTAATTTTCGTCACTTTGAACCTATGTATCTAAGACCTAACTCTTTTTTCTGATATACTCTTTTTTTTTTTGTATTTTTGTAATTTTCTCTCTTTTTTCTTTTGTTTTTCATAAGAAAAAGCAGTAAAATAAGCTAACCTACTTACTAAAAATAGAAACTTACTAAAATTAGAAACTTACTAAAATTAGAAACTTACTAAAAATAGAAACTTTCCTAAATTAGCAGACTACTGTAAAGAAAGAAATACTACGACTCTAAAAGAAAATAAACTTACTACTACTAAGGTCAAATTACTCTGGGTTGCGCATTCCATTCAGTTGAATTAAATACTCAAACCGTGACTTATCAAACGCTTTGGTAAATAAATCTGCATTATTATCTTCTGTTGCCACCTTTACCAGTTTGATTAAGTTCTTTTCAGCACAATCACGAATAAAATGATGCCTTATGTCTATGTGCTTTGTTTTACTGTGTTTAACTGGATTATTAGTTATAGCAATTGTAGATTGATTGTCTATCCTAATAGGAGTTTGAGTGTAAGCCAAACCGTAATCCCGCAATTGTTGTTGTATCCACAGAACCTGTGAGCAGCAACTACCAGCAGCAACATACTCGGCCTCACATGTTGAAATGGCTACCGATGTTTGTTTCTTGCATTGCCAGGATACCAATCTCCCTCCTAGGAACTGACAACCTCCAGTTGTAGATTTGCGCGTCAAGCTGCATCCTCCGTAGTCAGAATCCGTGAACGATTCCAACTCTAGATCTCCCTCCGCGTGATACCAAAGTCCCAGCTTCGGTTTCGACTTGAGTATCGTAGAATCCGCTTCCACAGCTTTCATATGCATCTCCTCGGGATTCGCGGATAACAAGAACAAATTACTACACCGTCCCCATAATGTCATGGTCGTGAAGCAGTTAAATAACATAAGTGATCCCCTCCTTGGCCGATATAAAAGTCGGATCCACATTCGGTAGCACTTCAAGTACCCAGCCCGAGATTCCGATTTCACGGGGAATCTAGCGTGTGAAAGGTGCAGTCCACTTTGTTCCTTCCATCACGGACAGGTCTAATTACTTGTCATTTCGGCGACTTATACTTAGTCGGCGGGAGCAAAACATCCTGCCTCGGGTGGGGCAACGTGTAACTCCTAAAAAAGACATTCAACGCACCCATAGCACTCAGATCGAACGTAGCGACCTAATCCAACGGGATCACGACATCTTGTGACATGGTTCGCTGGGGATGAGAACAAAGATTGAGACCATAAAAGGAACTAGGGACCAAGATTAAAGTGAATCGCCCTTCCTCTGAACAATACTAGAGGAAGCTATCCACCCCTCTCTCAAAACCGTTGCTCTAACACGCGCGGTGGCTCGTCAGGCGTATTACCACGCCTAGGTGCAAGGAAGCAAATCCGTAAGCGCCTATCTAAACGAGTATCCTCGTCAGGATATTTGGATTGTTAAATCGGGCGGGCTGTTGTGCGAACGGGAAACAAGACTCCTTCACAGTTCCATACGGAAAGGAACGCGTAAATAAACTGAGATACCTTACGCCTTTGAAGGAGGCACAAAGCGTCAAAAACAACCTAATGCTTCTCGCTTGATATGGTGCAAAAAAACATAGTTGTAATCGTTACCTCTTTGGTTGAAAAAACCTTACCAACAGAACCTATCCTGTTGGCGCGTGACTATACCACGATCGTCTACTTTTGCACTTAAAAAAAATTTGGCTTCCTATGGGCAACTTCCCTCGATGTAATGGAACTAACCCCTCCCACCCTATAGTTCCTACATACGAAAGTTCTTCCTGACGCTTCAACAGGAGTTATCCTTATAGTGCCATTTGCCCATCTTAGGCCTATCTTGCGATATGAAACATGAAATAGGTAATGTGTGATTATGCCTCGGCGTGTTTCTCCTCGCCACACAACACAGGTTGTTCTTTTAATCTACTCCGAAGTCCTCACACCCTCGTTCGGATTCTATGCTTCTTTCTTAATGGCTGGTTCTTGTTTCTGAGGTCTCTAGAATCATAACCCTTATATTATCTCTAAGTAGATCTATTTCCCTAATGGGGGCAAGGCTCAGCTTCTACATTTTCCTCAGGGACCGTTTTTCTCAGCTGGGTTGGAAACTTGATGCTTGCGTCTGCTTCTCAAGTGGCGGTTCTTTCTGGATCAGCAACTTCTGGAGACCCATCTACAGTCGCAGTAGACTCGGATGTGGATTCAAACGTAGTCCTCGGAAAAATATGGCCATCGTCATTTAGGTGCAACGTCGCCATGTCTTTTTCGATTGTACCTGCAGTATCATCCAAAGGAATGTTAAATGACTCAAATAACTTATCACAGTCAAATATCCATTCCGAACCAGTTTGGGGTTTATGTGTATAACTTGTAACTTCAATATTATACACAATCTCCACAGTACCACTCGTTTTGTTAAAAACCCGTTTGTTTGGTGAGTTCGGCACATGACCTAGGAAATATCCTTCGTCAGCCTTTTCACCAAACTTCGGTTGATGTTTTGTTCGTAAAAGAGTGCATGGTACTCCAAACGGTTCGAATCCAGTTAAGTTAGGTGGCCGTTTATTCAAAATTTCATAGCATGTTTTGTTCAAAGATTTGACTGTAAGGACTCGATTTAAAATATGGCACGCGGTATTCACTGCCTCCCCCCATAACATGGTAGGAAGCTTTGAATCCGAAAGCATAGTCCTTGTAGCCTCAATCAATGTTCAATTTTTACGTTCGGCCACCCCATTTTGTTGAGGTTCATATGGTGCACTGAATTGATGCACTATGCCCTTTGATAGGCAATATACACCAATTACAGTGTTTTTGAATTCAGTCCCATTATCACTACGAATATTTTTAACCCTTGTTCCGTAGGAGTTCTCCACTTGGTCTAAGAACCCGATGAGATTTGAAGCCGTCTCTTCCTTTGTACCTAAAAAGAAAACCCAAGAAAACTGTGAGTAATCGTCAGTGATAACTAAACAAAACCAACTACCTCATATACTCCTTTTGTTGATAGGGCCGAAAAGGTCCATATGCAACAAATCGAATGTCGAGGCGATTGAATTCTGCTTCTTGGACTTGTGTGTCTTTTTATGCTGTTTGCCCTTCATGCACGGTAGACACTTGTCCTCGAACTGAAAGCTCTTCATAGGCACACCCTGCACCAGTCCATTCTTCGTTATGTAATTCATCTTCCTTAGGTGCAGGTGAGCCATGCGTTTGTGCCACAGTACGGACTCCGTCTCTGAAGCTTTGGATAATAGACAGATTGGCCCCATCGAACTCTCCGGCTTGTTCATATCCAGCATGTACAAGTCGTTCTTCCTTGGCGCCCGCATCAGTACCCATTCTTCAGGAATTTTGAATCCCGGCTTTAGCACTAACGCCTCAGTGTCAGTAAATAACACCGAGTTCTTCTTATCACAGATTTGAGATACACTAATGAGATTGTGAACCAGTTTATCAATGTGATAAACTTGGTCCAACGTGATTGTCCCATTAGAGACCACTCTGGTACCCGTGATATTTCCACCTTTGTTACCCGTGAATGATACGAATCCCCGATTTCCCCTCTTGAAGTCTGTAAGTAGACCTCGTTCCCCTGTCATGTGCCTGGAGCATCCACTGTCGACGAACCACTTGTTGTTTGGACCTGTGGTAATCTCCTGCACATGAAAGAAAATAGGTTAGTTATCACGGGGAACCCAAGCCATGACTGACTTGGTAATACCATTCTCGTCCACATACTTGAACTCTTTCAAATACCCATCTCGCCTTTCAGGTGACTTGGGCCTTTGAACTGGGTTCTGTTGTGGTGCCGAGTGATTTAAGTTCACTCTTTGCCTTGGAGTAGGCATTTGTTGTGGAGCTCTCGAATAATTCCTATTATAAGGCATTTCGGACCGTGATCCCTGAGCTCTTACCGGTGCATATTGTCTAACTGGAGTATGAGACCTAACTGGAGTGTGTGACCTGCTAGGTGTTGTGCTCCTATAGACTTGTTGTGGTGCTGACCTAGATTGATTAATGACACGATTCGGTGAATTTGTCCTAATCACTTCCTTTGGTCCAACCTTAACCGGTATATTTTTCACAACTTGTTTGGGTGCGGCCTGCACAGCTTTCTCGGTACTTTGAGAACTGCTGGTGCTCGCCACACTGGTTGAGGGCTTAATAGGTGTTGGATTCACTGTCTTAGGTGTAGCATCGGCTTTCCTAAGCGGACAGTGAGAAGCAACATCCCCCTTCTCGTGACATCTAAAGCAAGACATCTTATCTATGGACTTTTTGTGTGTTCCCTTAGATCTAGGAGTCTCACTAGTGTCTATTTCCTTTGGTACATCTACGGTGTCTGGCTCATCGACCTGATCAGCCCAAGCAATTTTCTGTTTTCCTGCAGGTGTTTCACTGGAGGAAGACACAAACTTTACTTTCTTAACCTTGACAGTTGAGTCAGCCACCTTAGGTGTATTTTCCACTATAGGCTCTGGTGTCGGTTCAGGTAGGTCCTCTAAGTCTACTGATTTATCAGTTTTCTCCTGAGGCTGAGGCACATAGTTCGCATTAAAAGGTGGAGGAATTTCATGAAATCCTAGACCTACGGGCTTCTTAGACTGTCTTTGGGCATCTAAAACTTTCCCTAGATTTAGGCTCGAATTCCTAAACTTCTCCAGCTTGCTATTCGCCTCTGCTACCTTAACCTTTGTTTCAGCTAGCTCTATGTCCTTGTCCTTAAGACTTTTGGTTAAGGCCTCTACGTGCTCATACATTAGCTCTATCCTAACACACTGCTCACTCAGTTTGTCTTTTAGAACTACTACGTCTTGAGCATCTGCCTTAAGCTTTTCTTTAAGATCTTGTTTGATATCATTTAAGCTAGCATTTTCAATTTTTAAGTTCTCATTTTGAGCAGTTATGGTTTTATGTGATTCTAAGACTAGATTTAACCTATCATTAGAAGTAACACACAATACACATAATTCACGAAAAAGAGAGTAAGACAGACTAACCTTAGAGTTATCAGATTCCACGTTGGCCATCTGAGCAGCAAACTCCAGCACTGTCTGATCATTCACCTTTTCTACCCACATCGGACTGCTGTCCCGTGTGGTCTGCTCGTTCCCATCACACCCCGTTTCTGTGACTTCAGCCATGAAGGCTCTAGCATTCGACTCAGGATGTGAGCTCCAGTCATACGTACCATCTAGCTGTCTATCTTAAGTGACATTGGATAGTTGACCCGCTAGATTGGCTTGTCCAGATGATGAACTTGGAAGGTATCGTTGTTGGGACTGATTTTGGAACTGTCCCTGATGCTGACTCTGCCCTTGGTATGTCTCCACTTTCGGTCTCTGACACTCCCTGGCGAAGTGTCCCAGTCCCTGACAGTTGTAGCATTTCACCTTGGACTTGTCAAATCCTATCCCCTTGTTATTCATTTGCAGATTCCTCCCAGTTCTCTTAATGAATCTCTTAACCCTCTGGGTTACCATGGCCAGTTGCCATTTAAGATTCATTTCCTCTAAGTCATCAGGGTCGACCTGATCGTAATCCTCGTCCCATAGAGCAGGATCGTTAATCTTCCCTTGAACACAATTTCCGTATGCGGCCACAAAAGAAGCAAGTAGATTCAGATGTTCTTCCGCAGATTTTGCGCTCATTGGCATCTTCGAATAGCTCTGAGATGTAGATGGTTGTTGTACTTGAGGTTGCGGTTCTTCCGATCTTCCTAATCCTAAGAACACGCGATTCAATGAGTCTTCAGACTCTGCTGGTGATGACGTTTCTCCGGTGAAAAACGCTGTAGCAGTCTTCGGTTCAGCTGTGACTGAAGATTTTGTTGTCTTCCCAAAATACATTGCTGGATTCTGGACTTGTTCATAGTCATTTTCGGCCTTCAGTAGCTCGAAGTGATATGCCCTCAACGTTCCCACAATGTCATCGAGAGATTGAGTATAATACTTGTCCTCATTCAGCTTGATCATTGCCACATACATAGCCCATTTGGCTGGTAAGGCATCAAGAAGCTTGTTGTTCTTGTCAGTGTCAGAATACTCAATTCCATGACTTTCAAGTTCCGTTATCAGGTGATAGAACACGGTGATAATATCATCCAGCCGTTCATCCTTAATCGCCTTGAAAATTGCAAACTGTTGTTTCAACAGCTCTGTACGCTTTCTACGCACCCTAGGATTACCCTCACACCTTTTCTCGAGAGACTCCCAAAGTTCCTTCGACGTCCTTTGAGTCCGAAATGTGTGCAGTATATCCTGAGGTAAAGCCATACGGATTATTGAGAAAGCTTTGTTTTCGGCTTCAAACAGTTTCTTGTCATCCTCCTTCATCATTTGGTATGACAAGACCTTCTGACGGCCTTCTACTTCTGAGACTGGTGGAATATACTCTTCGTCGATGCACACCCACATGCGCATGTCGTTAAAACGCACGAAATCAGTAAATCGGTCTTTCCACCAGTAATAATCCTCGACTTTCATCAGCTTAGGCGGTGCGTTTGCCTTCCCGACCTCGTGGTCCATTTCTAGGAATTTCTGAAGATTAGACATCTTTTCGAAAGTAATTGAATTGACCCTTAATTAATTTAATTCAAAACTAATGTGGATTAACTCTTTCGAATCTAGATAGATTCGAATGTAATTAGATTCCAATTTATTTGGGATTAAATTTGTTTAAGTGTTTGAATTCAATTAAACTCGAAATATGTCAGATTCGAAAGGTCCTTAGAGTCGAAGGTCAGCAAACTCGAAATTCAACAGATTCGAAACCCCAGATTCGAAACTAAACTAGACTCGAAATAAACTCGAAACTAAGCTAGACTCGAGACCCTATTCGAATGAAGCAACAGACTCGAAACTAGGTAGATTCGAAACCCTCTGAAACAGACTCGAAAGGAGCATATTTTGGTTAGACTCGACAGTAAGTGAAACCCTAATTACCCCTATTAGATTCGAGCGCCGCAAACTCGAAAAACGGCTAACACTTTGATTTTTTAACGATTTTCAGATTAAACCAGTATTTTTCTAACGAAAAATACTGATTTCGACCATAAACGTGAAAAACCACAAGGTGTTTTCCGAATAACAATTTGCTAAGCTTGAAAATACGTTTTTGAGAGAAAAACCGTCCAACTAGCGTCAAGAAACCTAGAATGTATCGAGATGAACACGAAGAACACCAAGAACACTCCGTAGGCTCTGATACCACTTGTAAGGTCTACCACTATACGAGATCTATCTAGACGCGGAGTCGTCAACGAGTGCGGAATCCTCGTTAACGGGTAGACGGACAACTCTCAACTACGAAACACGGAGACTATCAGAGGCTGAACGAACGACACACGAACGATCCTACGAACTGATTCTCTCCGAAAGAACACGCACCAAGCTGATAAACTCGAGATCGCTTTAAGCTTAATTCCTCACGAATTCTGCAAAAAGTCTCATAATATCTCGAGTCTATCCCTAATTATAGACCCTGATTCGAGTCTGATGTGGGCCAAACTCGAATCTGGCCCAAGGCCCATTCGAGTCTGTCCACAAAGACACTCTCGAATCTGGTCATATTCGAATCTATGGCTACATTCGAATCTATCACAGATTCGAATGCCAAGCCTTGTATGATTCGAATCTAGCATTTCACATAAACAACTAAGTGTTGAAACTTATGTTTTTACCATATGATTGATTTTATCTTTGTACATTATGTTTGAACTTCTTGTAATACGTTACATCAAGTTCAAACATACAAACACTAATAAATATCAACCATATATAAACATATATAACAAGCACTTGCTAAACCACAATGTTGGATCACTTAGACTGCTATCGCCACACAGGATGTACCAACACAGCACTTTCTGTTTATGACACTGTTGAGCAGCTTGAATCTCTTAGCAGCTTGAGCAGAGCAGCTTGAGTAGATTTACTCTGGCAGCTTGAACTTTTATACTAGCAGCTCGAACTTTTTCAACTAACAGCATGAACTTTGTACTTACACAGAAAATCTACTAACAGTTTGAGAAATCTAACTAACAGTTTGAACTACTTAGAATATTTCCCAACAATCTCCCCCTAACTTAAATTCTTTACATAAGACTTTAAGTTCTATACAAATAAGGAAATAAAACCAAGTAAACTGTTATTTACAAACCAAGGCTTTCAAAAACTTACAACTGTGCAAGTTTCTGATTGACTGCCTTCAAAAATTCTTTCTTCAGATCTTCTCTGTCACAATATATTCTCACTGATCGCATCTGAAGTAACATAGCCTTTGGAAGATCATAAAATTCTAAATTGAAGAACATACCGGATCCATTTGCAAACCTGATTCTGTAAGTCTTTGATTTGAAAAACAGATCAACTTGTGCAATCTTCATCTCCTTGGCATCTTCTATATCCTTCCTTATTGACTCAAGATCAAAAATGCTCTGCAGATCTTTAATGACTTGCTTTACTTGTGGGAGGGAAGATCTAACTTGAGTTGCAGTCCCAACATGATACATTCTTGTGAGCTCATCTCTGGTCATCCCTTGGACCATATGCATCATACTTTTATATTCTTCCTCAGGACCAGTTTCTCTTCTTACTACAAAATGATATCTTAAGTCAATGTTATCCATTGGCTTAGCATACCAGTAAGTAATAAGAGGTTTTGAGAAATCATGCTGGTCAAGGGACTTTTCAATCTCCATCACTTTTTGCAGCTGATGCTCAACAGCACCCTTTTAACTTGATCAAGCTTTGCTTGTGAAATTGTATCTGATTGAAGAATAGGAGCAGCAGCTTGAACAGAAGGAGCAGGATCACTAACAGCAGCTTGAACATTACTTATACCAGCTTGAGTTGGATCTTGTGATCTTTGGACTTCTTGGGAGACTTTGGCTACCTTACGTTTTTCCATTTCTTTGTCATAGATGTCTTGCAGCCTTTCTGTGCTCATGGACTGAGCCATCTTCTTTGGGATGCCAGCTGAAAAGGCAAAATTTATCAAAAATCTTCTATGCTCAGCCTTTGAATGCCCTGTTGGCATTTTCCTCTTCCTTTCACCTTGCTTGACCACAAACCCTCTTAGGTAATCACCTAAGGTTTCATCATCTTGCATTGGGGCATGAGTTTGCTGGTCTAGAGCCTGATCTTGTTCTTCTGCTATCTTTCTTGCAATTTCAGCATCATAGGCAATTTGGGCTTCTCTAGAAGAAAATTTGTGCTTTGGAGACTCAATGAGAATACCCTTGCCCTTATCCTTGGTAGCAGAAGATGTAACTTGGACTGAACTGATGGGAGCCTGAATTCCTTCTCTTATAACAACTCCAGTTGCTCTTGTAGAAGCAGCTTGAGTTTCTAGGCTAACAGCTTGAGAAGCTGTTGGGACTGCTAGCCTAGAGTCTTGGACTGTTGGAGCTGCTTAGACTGATTGAAGGATCTCCTGATTCTCCCCCTTTTTGGAAGCATTGGTTTGGTCAGGAGGACCTACAACCTTTGCCAATTGGGTTCGAATCAATTGCTCTAATTTAATGATCTTATTCCCAAAGAGGGTAAACTCTTTATGGAGATAATCCATTCTTTGGTTTTGAGCTGCTTCTGCTTGTCTGAGTGCATTTATTTGTGCCCCCTGTGCAGCAATGATGGACTGATGGTATTCCAACATTGCTACAACAGGTTGCAGCTTAGGATCCGTCAATAACATGAGTTGCAGACTAGCCTCAAGATCAGCAAACGAATGTGGTGCTTGTGATCTATCACTAGCATGAATACCAGAAGTAGAAACCTCTGGGCCCCTCTGTTCTTGGTACTGGGGACTTCCAGATGGTGCTTGCACACCTTCTGTTGCCATGGGTGTGGTCTTATTGATGTTGGCACTGTCCTGTGCCGCTTGTGAAGAAGAAACAGTAGTGTCAGCCACAGAACCCATATGGACAATCTCTGTTGAGATGTCCACCTCCTGATTGAGGTTGGGAGTGTCCTCAATGGGTGCCCTTTGTATATTCTGTGCAGAAGTGTCCTCCAGCACAGGGTTATTTGGCTCTTGTATGAGGGCTGAGGAGGAAGGAGCTCCTGGATCTCTTTTCCTTTTGTATTGTATGATTGGGGATGTGAGCTTAACAATAGGAACAGAAGGCATTTGAGTATCACGAGGAGTGGGTTGGGGTCCTGGGGGTGAAGCAGTAATGTTTGGCTGAGCCTGCTCAGGACCCTCTCCTTTGTTTCTTGGAATGATGCCCAACATTGCAGAAGGCAATGGGACATCAACAGTTAAAACATTGGCACTTTGTTTTAGAAGATGTTTTATTGAAGGCAAAGAGTGCCTATGGGAAGCATGAATCCTTTTATGTACATTGAAATTACTGCAAGTTCTTGCAATAATTTCAGCCAAAAATCTTGGATACATCAAAAATTTCCCATGTTTTAGGGCATGATGCCTTAGCATACCCTGAAAAATCATATTAGAAAAATTGAACTGTTGGCCGGTTGATAAACACACTAAGGCAGTGGCAATGTTTGATGAAAATTCCGACCAACCAGTTCTTTTTGGGCTTATACATTGCTGAATAATATGTACAAGATATTTCCACTTAGGGGCAAAATTTGTTTTAAAGAAAGTAAAAGATTCAGCAGGACCCCTATATCCAATGGCATGAAGACCATTATGTAAAGCAGCAAGAGATAGGTCTGATATACCTGAGGCATCTTGAAGATGCAGGTGTTGACGAATGATCTCCTCAGTGATAGAGACAATGTTGCCATCAATTTTGGATATCAGGGAGGTGACTCCATTAACGGTTTTGACTGAGGCAGATTTCCAAAACTGTTCTATATGAGATATGTAGATAGTGGGATTGATGGTAAGGGCATGACGGATATGGGAACTTCAAAGGAAGTCCATCATGTCATGGAATGATTCAAGATCAGCGTGTTTGAGAGAGTAGGGTAAACAGTTGTGTTCTTTGACGAACTCCATTGATGAACGAAGAATTTAGGGTTTCAGTGATATGCGTGGGAATTGTTCAGAGAATCGAAGAAGGGTTGTGGAAGATATTTTGCAACTCGTAGTTACAATTTAACGAAACTGGAACCTTTAAAGGTTTTGAAAAATATCTAAACTCGCGCACACACGTATGGAAATGACCAAATTACCTTGCACACTTTGACAGATCAAGTGAAACAACTAACAGTCCGAAAAATGAACTAGGCTGTTAATTCAAGAGGAGAGTCTTTAGGATACCAGAGGCCTAAATGTGGTTGGCCTTTGAGATATCTAAAGATTCTCTTAACAGCAACCAAATGGGAGTCCTTTGGAGAACATTGAAACCTAGCACACACACAAACAGCAAACATAATATCAGGTCTAGAAGATGTTAGATACATAAGAGATCCTATAAGAGATCTGTAAAGATGAATGTCCACATCTATTCCATCTTTGTCTGTATGGAGCTGCTTGTGAGGATCCATAGGAGTACTTGCAACTTTGGTATCTTGATACCCAAACTTTTCCAGTATGTCTTTAACATACTTTGATTGACTTATGAAGAGACCTGTGGGCTTCTGCTTGACCTGTAATCCTAAAAAGAAGGTGAGTTATCCCATTGAACTCATTTGAAACTTTTTGTGCATTAAAGCCTAAAACTCTTTGCACAGAATGTCATTTGTTGATCCAAAGATGATATCATCAACATATATTTGTACAAGCAGAATCTCAGATTTGATGGACTTTGTGAATAGTGTTTTGTCCAGAGTGCCTCTCTTGAACCCATTCTGTAGAAGGTATGGTGACAGAGTGTCATACCATGCTCTAGGAGCTTGATGGAGTCTATAGAGAGCCTTGTCTAGCTTGTAGACTCTGTCTGGATACTTGTAGTCCTCAAAACCAGGAGGCTGACACACATAGACCTCCTCTTCAATTGTGCCATATAGAAAAGCAGACTTCACATCCATTTGATACACTTTAAAACCTTTGAAGCTTGCATAAGCTAAAAACAGTCTGATGGCTTCAATTCTTGCCACTGGAGCAAATACATCATCATAATCTATGCCTTCCTCTTGAGTGTACCCTTGTGCTACTAGTCTTGCTTTGTTCTTGATGACTATCCCTCTCTCATCCTTCTTGTTTCTGAACACCCATCTTGTACCAATGGCTCTCTTTCCTTTAGGAAGATCAACAAGTGTCCATACACTCTGAATCTTGAATTGTAGTAGCTCTTCCTGCATTGCCTCAATCTAGGATGAATCTTTCAAAGCTTTCTGAGACATGAAACAGGCATGTTCAAATGCAGCTAGACTAAATTCAGGGACTGTTGGTTCAGCAGCAGCAGTCTCATTTTGAACCATTGTCCTTGTTTGCACAGGTGTACGTGGATCACCCATTATTTGATTGAGAGGATGATACTTGTGAACCCTGAGTGTAGGCTCTCTATCTGTCTGAAAAGAGGATCCAAGATTTGTATCATCTCCATCAGGACCAGTTGATGGTTCAGCTTCTGAAACAGCTTGACTTGAATCTGGGACTGTTTCCCTTTGCGTTGGAGCTGTTCTCTCAGGACTTGGGAGTTGCACTTCAGTGTCTGTATTTGAATCATGTTGAGCATTCAGAACCCCTGGAGGGTCACAAGACAGAAGAGGTATAATTGGATACTCATCCCAATTATTTGAATCTGCAGCAGTTTGAAACTTTGTGCCAACAGCTTGATCATTTGTGCTACCAGCATGAGAATTTGCATTGACAGCTTCAATTCTGTGTGCATCAGCTTTTGCAGTATACTCAACAAAGCTAAGAGAATTTGTTAGTGAATCCAAATCAAACAACCAATCAGGACCAGTGCCTTTGACATTTGTAGTATTTTCATTAAATTCAACATTGGCACTTTCTTCAATGGTTTTAGACACGCTGTTATATACTCTATGAGCTTTGCTTTGATATGAGTATCCTACAAATAAACCTTCTTCAGCCTTACTTTCAAACTTCCCTAAGTGAGTCTTAGTGTGAAGAATGGTACATGGACAGCCAAAAGACTTGGAAAAGGCTATTAAGGGTATTCTATAATGGAATAACTCATAAGGAGTTTTTCATTATGATTGAACAATCTGAACCCTATTTAGAACATAACAGGCTGTATTGACTGCTTCTGCCCAAAAGGTCATTGGCAGTTTTAAATCAGCTAGCATGGTTCTAGCAGCGTCAATTAATGTTTTGTTCTTTCTTTCAGCTACACCATTTTGCTGTGGTGTTCTTGGTGCACTATATTTCCTAGCAATACCTTTGGACTCACAAAAACTGTTTAGAATATGATTTTTAAACTCAGTTCCATTGCCTGATCTTATCACCTTGACTTTTGAGTTGGATTGGTTTTCTATCTTAAGAATAAATGACTTAACTAGCTCAGCAGTTACATCTTTAGACCTAAGAAAGTAAACCCAAGTAAATCTGGTGAAATCATCAACAATGACTAAACAGTAAGCCCTTTTATTCAAACTCAAAACATATGTTGGGCCAAATAGATCCATATGAATCAGATGAAGAGCAGATGAGATTGAATTTACTTCTTTGGCCTTATGAGAAGTTTTGTGTTGCTTGCCTTTAAGACATGCTACATAATGATCATCACATATGAACTCCTTTTGTGGTAAACCTCTTACCAGGTTCTTTTTGACTAAAACATTCATGGATTTGAAGTTCATGTGACACATCCTTCTGTGCCAAAGAGCAGACTCATTGGATGATGCTTTTGATATCAAACAGCTTAAAGTACTTGATTTGGATAAAAGTTCTGTGTCCAAACAATATACATTGTCCTTTCTTGGTGTTCTTAGTAAAACAAGACAGGAATTTTAAAATCTTTTGAAAGGACAATGCACTCAGAACTTGTAAATAAAACAATATTTTGTTTGTCACAGATTTGAGAAACACTCAATAAGTTATACTTAAGCTGTTCAACATACAAAACATCATTGAAAATCATGTTGCCTGCATTAACAATGCCTTTACCTGTAACCTTACCTCCTTTGGAGTTGCCTCCAAATGCAACAAATCCTCCTTCAAAGCCTTTGAAATTTGACAAGCACTCTGAATTGCCTGTCATGTGCCTAGAGCATCCACTGCCCAAATGCCATCTTGTTTTATGAGGTGACCTGTGGTTGTCCTGCACAAATAAAAGCTTAGTTAGTAGTGGAGTAAACCCAAACCAAGTTGGTTTTGGGTTGTCCTTGTGCATTAACATAACTAAATACTGTCTTTGATTTCTTGTACTTAGTAAGATCCACTGATGGATTTTGTGGAGAGTACTTAGTTATCACATGAGGTATCCAGGTATTTTGTCCATCCTTTTCAATAACAGTCTCAGATGATCCATTACCAGTCCCAACTTTGAGCCTACCAGTCTGAATTGAGTCCGTAGTGCTAACAGCTTGAGAATTTCCACTAGCAGTCTCAACTTTAGACTTGGCATTTTCAACATTTGTATCAACAGGTTCACCTGAGTTTTTACCTTTAACACACCATATTTGTTTAAAATTTAATTTTGGTTTAGCTAAAACTTGTTTTTGGTGTGTGGACTGTTTCTTATTAACTTTTGAGAACCTGTGATCAACTGTTTTCTTTGGAACTGATGCAGTAGGAGGTTTGGCCTTTGAATTTTTTGAATTTTGACAGTTTGTCTTTTGATGAATCACAGTCTGTTTTGCAACAGATGGTTTATAAAAACAATCCCTGGCCAAGTGATTTTTCCTGCCACAATGGAAGCATTTTTTGACTGTTTGGATTGGAGAACCAGTTTTATTGGACAATATCTGGTTCTTGTTCCTTTGATTTCCCCTTACCTGCTGCTGTTTGGGAAACTTTCGGACAACATGCTTCTGGCATGTGCAGATTGGAACATTTTTACCCTTTTTATTATTCTTTGAAGAAGATGCAGTGTTACAGTTAGAAGGTACAGAAACCTGTGGAGCAGCATTACATACACTCATCTTCTCCTTTCCTTTCTTATTGGGGATTTGGATTTCTATAGGTGCACTCATTGTTTTGTGTTCTTTCTCAACTGTTGTGCACTCACAGACTCTGCTTTGAATCTGATCTTCTTTAGATTCAGGACTGTTATCAAGGATAGGATCTACAGTGGTCATACACTCATCTAATGGTTCATTAACAAGCCTATCAGCAACCTCACTCATTGGATGAATGTATTTGTTGTTGTATGGGGGTGGAGTAGCTCTGTAGCCTATACCTTCTTTGGGTTTAAGCTGAGATTTTACCCTGTCTTTAAATTGGACTTCCATTAGGTGTTCCAACTTTTGATTTGCCAATTTGAAGTTACATAGATCTATATTGACAGATTCTAGTTTCTTATTAGCCTCTAACACCTTTTGTTCAGTCTCTTCTAATTTTTTATTTAGGGATTCTATTTTCTTAGTTAGCTCCTTTTTCTCCCACTCATGATATGTTCTATCATGTCCCATTTGAATCTCATTATCCTTATAGTCATTGATCTGTTTTTCAAGATCTTCTATGGCCTGCATGTATTCATATCTCCTTTCTTCCATCTTAGGTAGAGTTTTACACATGCTCTCATTATGATCTCTGTACTTTTTAACCATACTTTTGCATGTTTGAGAGCAAAGTTTTGAATTTACCTCAGATGGTAGTTCAGTGGAGGTGACAGTTGATGTTTCTGCCATTAGAGCTTGATTTTGAAATTCTTCCTCTGTCTGATCACTCCAATCAAACACATTGTCTTCTTGAGAGACAAGTGCTTGTGATGATGAAGCCTGATTAGTCTGCTGAGGCCTTGATGACTGTTGACCTTGAGATCTGCATTCTCTAGCAAAGTGACCAAGTTTGTGACATTTAAAACACTCAACTTTTGACTTATCAAAAGCTGGTTTGCCTTCTGCCCTGGCTGGAAAGGTGGTTCTGCCAGTTCTTTTCAGAAACCTTTTGGCCCTCATGGTCAGCATTGCATGTTGCGATTTCAGATCCATCTCTTCTAGATCATCTGGATGAATCTGTTCTAGATCTTCAGCATTTAGGGCAAACAGTCCATCATTAGCAACAAAAGCCTCATAATGAGCTTCAGTAGAGTTACCATCACCACCTGAATAGGAATCACTGCAATTAGATTTTTCAGATGACAGAAGAGCAGTATTGTGATTATAAGAAAGAGATTTCTTTTTAGTGTCAATCTCAGTCTCAAACACTCTCAGATTGTTGTACAAATCATCCAATTCTATTTCATCAAGAGTGTCTTTTGTTCTCCATTGAGCAGCATAAACTGTCCATTCTTCTCCAAGAGATCTAAGAAACTTTCTGTTGACCTCATCTTGATCCAGGCTGACTTTTGCACTTTCCAATTCACTTATCAGTTTGTTGAACCTGTCAAAGATTTGAGTAAGGTTTTCATTCTTGCCATCAGAAAAGTTCTCATACTGCTGTTTCAAAAGATCCTTTTGATTTCTCTTGGTACTAGCATTACCAGCAAATCTTTTCTCTAAAGCAATCCAAAGAGAATGAGCAGTATAAACTTTTTGAACTGATGTTGATAAGCATTAGGAATGGCTATTTGTAGAAGTGTAAGAGCTTTCACTTCATTCATTCTAGCCTTTCTTTCAAGTTCATTTTTTGGAGGAGTTTTGATGGGTTTGCCCTCATCATCAAGTTCTGGATCAACTACAGGAGGAAATTCAACAGCTTCCCATATGGCATAATCAATGAATTGAATATGCTGTTGAATCCTGAGTCTCCACATCTCAAACTCAGTGGGCTTGAGCATAGGCACTTTGAGACCTTGCCCAGATCCACTACTGCTATTATCAAATTCCATTGCAGAAATTTAAAATTGTTAAAAGAAAGCTTTCGACTTTGAAAAACAAAGAACGACCTGTGGCTCTGATACCACTTGTCAGGATCTGAACTTAACTACCTAAGATTAACTGATTTGAATTGATCAGAGTGTAAACCAATAATCTTATATTAAATCAAAGTCTAATTAAGAAGTTTGCGGAATAACACTTAATTATTTTAATAAAAGCTTTTAGAATCAATATCAAATAAATATAACTGAATAAACAAAATTGCTTGTATTGCTAAACTGAATGATTACAATCACCTCTAATCTGTTTGATTAGACGAAGAACACAAATTGTTCTTAGGGTTTTACAACCTTAGAGGCTTATGAAAACTTAAACAAAAAGCAATTACAAACTTGAATGTGCAGAAACTTGATACAATAGAAAAACCTATTCTATGTATTTATAATGCTTTCTGATTTGTTTCCTTGAAGGACTCTGACTTCTCTGATAGTAGATATGCTGGAATCTTCGTGTAAATATCTTTTCCTGAATATCAGCACTTTCTGTTTATGACACTGTTGAGCAGCTTGAATCTCTTAGCAGCTTGAGCAGAGCAGCTTGAGTAGATTTACTATGGCAGCTTGAACTTTTTTACTAGCAGCTCGAACTTTTTCAACTAACAGCATGGACTTTGTACTTACACAGAAAATCTACTAACAGTTTGAGAAATCTAACTAACAGTTTGAACTACTTAGAATATTTCCCAACAACTACTATGATTAGAAAACTTATTTGAAATCACAGCAGGTTTGCCTTCAACATGAGACTTACCCTTGTTAATGGCAGACTGCTTACCTTTTGAAAAGTTATTTTCAAAATGTTCAGCATTAAAAGGATTAGTATGCCTTTTACCATCAGCTTTAGACCCAGAGCCTGTTTTGTCAACAGGCTTGGAGTCCACATCTGCAGTTTGGACATGTTTTCCTTTCTTTTGCTTGTGTGAATCAGCAGAACACTTAGCAAGCTGATTTGATGAAGAACTCATTCCATCAGCAGCTTTTGAGCTAGGTTCACACGAGCTGTCAGTGTTTTGAGGCCTGACAAACCTGTTTGTTGAGATTAATTTGCCATTCACTTTTTGAATAAAAGTGTTTGGAAGCTCACCAAGAGTGGACAAATCTTCTTTCAGATTATTTACCTCAACAATGGAAGCTGCTGTGTCAAGATCCCCTCCAAGATAGGCTTGGATTTGTGCAGGGATCTGCTGACTTATGCAGTGGCTGGCTTTTTGTGCAGATTGGCACCAAGAGTCAACTGTCTTTTGAAGCTTAGCATGTTTTATATCTGTTTCTCTCTTTTCTTCCAGTAAAATAGAGTTGATGTGTTTTAATTCATCAAGATCAGTTTCCAACTTATGGAAACTGTCCAGTTTACTGGATTTTGTTTGAAGATCAGTTTTAAGCTTAGAGATTTCAGATAATAAAACAGTATGCTTCTCAACAGCAGCTTTCAGATCAACAAGCATATATTCAAACATTTTAACTTTTTCTTCAGAATTGTAATCCATAAAATTTTGTACCTTATACTTCATTGTAAGGTTCTAGTTTTCCAAGCTGCTAAAAGCTTCAGCTTCAGCCTTAGACATTTCCAAGGCATTTCTCTTTTGTTGCCTTGACTGCTCATCATTCAGTAAGGATCCATACAAGTTAACAAGATCCATACTTCTGATGGTACCTGAATTTCTTAAAATTGTAGAAAAGTAATTCCATTCTTCAGGCAAGATGTCTAAGAATTTATTCACCAGAGTCAGGATGTCATTTGTGATCCCAACAACTTTGAGATCATTAATAAGAGCAATAAACCTGGTGTAGGTTTCTCTGAGAGTCTCCTTTGGTTTTGCAAAGAAGAGTTCATACTGTCTAACAAGATTATTAATCCTGTTGTCCAGTGTGATTGTGGGTCCATCATAGACGGTACACAAAGTATCCCACATCTCCTTTGCAGTCTTCATCTTCTCAACCTGTTTGAACACATCATCAGGCAGAGAGATAACCAGGTTATTCCTGGCCTTTGCATCCAAAGGCACCAGTCTTTTGTCTTCATCAGACCATTGAGCTTTAGCTTTCTCAAAGTAACTGATTTCAGGAGCAGCTCCTTCAACCGCTGGAGTTATGGTTGTAACAGAGGTTGGCACATAGGGACCCTCCATTACAATCTCTGGTAGTTGTACATCCAGATTTTCTAAGTAGAGCATCATTCTGCACTTCCAACCAGAGAAGTTCTGATGATTGAACTTTGGAGGTTTGCCCATTCAACCATTGTCATAGTATGAGGAACTTGCAGCACTTTTGTCCATGGAAACTTTGAGAGAATGAGAGATCTAGAATGACACACACTCTAACTGCTCTGATACCATTTGTAGGTCCCGAAAGATATCCCAAGTATATAGCCTTAAGCTGTAGAGGGGGGGGGGTGAATACAGCAATTTAAAAACTACACACAATTTTCTCAATGTTTGTATGTATTATCAACAAATGTTAATTACAAACAAGCTTGAATGCGGAAAGGTTCAAGCTGAGATGACAGATACAACAATATGTTTAACTACTTTAAGACAGACTTAAACTAGATACAATGAATACACTCACAAAGAATCACTCACTGTGTTTACGAGACTCTGAGGAACAGCTTGAACAAGAACAGCTTAGACACCAAGCACTGTTTTATTCAAGCAGACTTGCATGCATGAAAGACACACTTGAATGCACGTTCACTCTTGGGTTCAACACTTAGCTTTTTTTGGCTTGTTCTTTCAATCCTTGGAAGTTTCTTTTTATACTTAACTCAGAGGATCTAAGTGAAGCTTCTTCATTGGACAAAAGAAAAAAGGGAAAGTCTTGTTGAAAAGACAACATAAACTTTTCTGCACATTCTGAAAAGCAGACTTGTCTTCATGTGGGCAGAACTTTTGTCTTTTAACTTTGTCTACTGTTGCATTGGCTTTAACTAAATAAGGAATGTCAACTTTGCGTCTTTCTTCCTTTGTTAAGGCCTATTTTGATATAAGAAAAAGGTCTATCACCCTTTTTCAAATATCCTTTTGTCTTCATGTAACAGAACAGCGTGGGCAGGCTGAGCAGTTCTGTTTTCCACTTTGTCTTCGACTTTGTAAGCTGATCTTTTAGCCAAAAACAATACATGAGGACTTGGAAACGTATTCCATAAAGTGTTTAGTCTGTTCACAAAGAACAGGTTCTGTTCACAAAGAACAGAACACTTGTAAACTGCCCAAGCTGCTCACCAGTGTAGAGCAGCGTAGACAGTTTATGTCCAGCCTGTTCAGCAGACTGAACAGCTTGGACAAACTGTCTTTATTGCAACACATGCAACATATAGAACAACTTTGGGCTGATATTGCAAATCATTTTCAGGTCTCAATAAGGCATATAACAGGCCTTAAATTCAACCTTCAAATGCATCAACAGGTTTGATTAAGAATCTCCCCCTCAGATGCAGAACAGGTTTGACTGAGGCCTTTTGTGCCTAACAAGAACAATAGACCAACAAGGCTAATCAAACTGAATCAATATGTCAAAGTATATGCAATGATGAAACATACGTAATCAAAGTCATGATAGCAGTAATCTCAAAGCAATTATCAGAAATGAACTGTAAATGCAATATCATATGAAGTGATGATCAAATAGCTATCATGATCCACTGGGAAACACCGAACCATGGTGTGCACAGGTCACAATCCAGCTGATAATATGAATGTCAAATCAATCTAGCATCAACAATATGTCTCAACCGGAAATTCAAGCATGTTAATCTGAATATCTATAACTCACAAATCTAGGGTCTTTATCAAACAGATGTAAAATCTGCCACCTGAGTTATCTCAGGATTTTATCTTTGTCAGTCTATTCCCTGTCAATTCAAATCTTTGACCCGCTTTTAAATCTTTAAATCAATGTTCAGAATTTCACTGAACCTGTCCAGAATTATATCATATCAATCTCATGTCAATATCATCATCTTTTATCTTTAAAATCTTTATTTTATCTGATTCTGATAACTGATCATTCATCTATCTTTCTTTCATTCATATTCTTTGTTTCTTTAAATTCTCAAAAGATCAGTATATATATATATATATATATATATATATATATATATATATATATATATATATATATATATATATATATATATATATTCATTTTTGCTAAATATTTTGTTAATTTATGCGATGTCTATGTGTTTTATTCAATATATTCGAATTTAGGGTGGGGTATTCGATTTTATATATTAAATTCGAGCATGTGATAAATTTGAATGCAACAAATTCGAATATGTGATTAAATTCGAACATTACATTCGAATATAGGTTAAAATCGAATACTTTGTTAAATTCGAATTCATCATCTCGACTTTGGGTTAAATTCTAACCCAAGGATCGAATTTAGCTAAAAAAATTGAGTTTGTTCCATGCAATTCGAGTTTGTTCTTGGCATCTCGAGTTTGTTCATATTTTACAGCTTTAAAACATATATTTCTAAGTCTAAAATCACGAATATGTTAAGTAATAAGCCTAGTTTTGATTCTATTATACATACTCTAACTAAAAGTCACACATACAATATATAAATTTCATGTTTCAATCTTTGGTTTCGGTTTTACACAAAACCGAACCAAACACACCAATATTTCGAATTTAAAGTAGTTATTACCTCAAATTTGTTGTAGATTGTTGTTGATTTTCACTTCTTGTAACTCCTTCTTGATGAAAACTCCAACTTGATTGCAATTTATGGTGATTTTTGATGAAATTGTGAGATATTTAGCGAGAGAGTAGAGAGAGAGAGAGAGAGAGAGAGAGAGAGAGAGAGAGAGAGAGAGAGAGAGTAGAAAGTGATTAAATAATCTTAATTATGATTTATATACTTCCTTTAGTTATTTTGTGTAATTAACCCACTTTTACTTTTGTATATTACATCTCTGTTATTTAATTATCTTTAATAATTTATTAAATCATAATTTATATATATATATATATATATATATATATATATATATATATATATATATATATATATATATATATATATATATATATATATATATATATATATATATATATATATATATATATATATAGATTCAGGTTCAAAAAGGTACCTCTCGAAATCAAGTGCACCCGAAGGTACCAACCTTAAAAAACTTTTTTTTAATTTTTTTTCTCATAACCATGTTTAAATTAATGTTATACACATGATATGTGAATTTCACATACATTCACACTTTCTGTGTCCTTAAAAATTATGTGAATGCTCAATGCATATTTATGTGAATGGTCATCCATGTGAATGGTCATTTCACACATGTGAATGGTGTGAATGACCATTCACATTATCTTTTTTTACCATTCACAAGGTTTATGATGTTGCTCCTTTTGAAAAAAAGTCTTATAATGTTGTCATATACATGTCTATTAAAAAAAATATATGTGAATGATCATTCACATTAGGGTACGCTGGGTACGCTGGAATCTCATAGGTACGCTGATGAACCTGATTCTATATATATATATATATATATATATATATATATATATATATATATATATATATATATATATATATATATATAATTTATTTAAATATTTCATAACTTAATTAAATTACAATTCAAATAATGTAATTTTATTACATTATTGGTTCAAAAATACTGAATTTATGACTGGGTCAAAAGTTAGGTTGTTACAGAATGAGCTCCACCACGCACAAACTTCGTCCCCGAAGTTAGCTATGTTCGAACAGACTCGGATAAGTAGCTTTTATAACATCTTCAGATTCCCAAGACTGATGCGAACCTTTGTGGTGTTTCCACTGGACGAGCACCATCCGTATATCTTTATTCCGAATCTTTTTGGTCTTTGAGTCCAGAATACATTCTGGCTCATCAACCACTCGAAGCTTCTCATCAATCTGCAAGTTAACATGTGGTATTTGAACTTCTCTTTCATCGGCTAAGCTCTTTCTCAAGTGACTAACATGGAATACAGGATGTATTCCAGATAAGTCCGCTGGCAGTTCAAGACGATAAGATTGATTTCCAATCTTTTCAACGATCTTGAGCGGACCGATGAATCTCGGAGCTAGCTTATTCTGCTTTATGAATCTCACCACACTTTTCATTGGGGATACTTTCAGCATCACCCAATCGTTAACTGCAAAACTAATCGATCTGTGCCGATTATCATAATATGACTTCTGCCTGCTCTAAGCTTCAAGAATGTTCCTTCTGACAACTTGAATCTTTTCATGAGTTAACTGTAGATTAGCAGGACCCGCTATTGGTGATTCACCTGTTTCACGCCAACAGGTGGGAGTTCTGCACTTTCTTCCGTACAAAGCTTCAAAAGGAGTCATCTTGATCGTTGAATGATAATTGTTATTGTATGAGAATTCGACCAGAGGCAAGTGGTCATCCCAATTACCACCCAGATCAAGAACGCATGCACGGAGCATATCTTCTAGAGTTAAGATAGTACGTTCACTTTGGCCATCTGCACTTGGGTGATAAGCTGTACTCATGGAGATTCGAGTACCCATCCCTTCTTGCAGTGCTTTCCAGAATCTTGAAGTGAAACGACTATCACGATCAGATACGATAGACTTTGGCACACCATGACGAGATATGACTTCAGTGATGTACATCTGTGCCAATCTATCCAGAGAGTATGTCTCTTTCATCGGTATGAAGTGAGCTGACTTCGTTAATCGATCCACGACTACCCATATGGAGTCGTGCTGTCTCTTGGTTTTTTGGCAGTTTCGTGACGAAGTCCATGGTTATATGCTCCCACTTCCACTCAGAAACTGGCAGTGGTTGCATATCCCCGAAGGGTTTCTGGTGTTCTGCCTTAACCATTTTACATACTCGGCAGCTTTCAACATATTGACCGATGTCCTTTTTCATTCCTGGCCACTAATAGTCAGCTTTCAGATCAATATACATCTTTAAGCTGCCAGGATGAACAGATAACTTAGACTGATGGGCTTCAGAAAGAAGAGTGTTGCGGATAGAACCATATTTAGGAATCCAGATTCGGTTTCCTTTGAGACATTGAAATCCCAAATGATTCATAGATAGGAATTGTAACTGCCCTTTAAGATTTTCAACAATTATATTTTCTTCTTTCAGTGCTTCGGCTTGAGCAGATTTAATGTCTTCAATAAGATCAGAACAGAATACAACAAGAGTCAGGACATAGCAACACTTTTCCGGATATATTTTCCTACTCAAAGCATCCGCGACAATATTAGCTTTGCCGGGATGATATAGGATCTCGCAATCATAGTCCTTGATAAGCTCCAAGGACCGACGCTGTTTCATATTCAGATCCTTTTGAGTAAAAAGATGTTTAAGACTCTTATCATCAGTGTAAAGCTGACACCGAGTCCCATAAAGATAATGACGCCATATTTTCAGTGCAAAGGTAACGGCAGCCAACTCAAGATCATGAGTTGGTGCACTTTTCTCGTAATCCTTTAATTGCCTTAAAGAGTAGGCAATTACTTTTCCTCTTTGCATTAGAACACATCTTAAGCCAGTACCAGATGCGTCGCTGTAAACGACAAAATCATCATTGCCTTCTGGTAAGGCTAGGATCGGCGCTTGAATTAACTTCTGTTTCAGAATTTCAAATGCCTCTTGCTGTTTATCCGCCCATACGAAAGGTGTATTCTTTCGTGTTAACATCGTAAGTGTCACAACAATCTTCGAGAAGTCCTTAATGAATCACCGGTAGTAACCAGCCAATCCAAGGAAACTTCTGATTTCAGAGGCATTGCGAGGCGTTTGCCATTTTTGAACGGCCTCGACTTAGGATGGATCGACGGAAATTCCTTCGCCAGATATGACATGGCCAAGGAATTGGATCCATAAGGAAGTCAAAGTAAAATTTCAAATTTCGTTTTGAAACAGAGAACGCTTAAGAATATCTCAAGACAATATAAATTATACCAGTCTGAGCCAGAATTCGCACTTAGAGAATTTTGTGTAGAGTCTTTCTTTTCTCAGTAACTCTAGCAATTGTCGCAGATGAAAAGAATGGTCAGCCTCCGTTTTGGAATAAATCAGAATATCGTCTATGATTACGATAACTGACTTATCCAGCGTCGGTCTGCACACGCGATTCATGAGGTCCATGAACGCCGCTGGTGCATTTGTTAAATCGAACGGCATCACGAGAAATTCGTAATGACCGTATCTTGTTCGGAAAGATGTTTTCAGAATATCCACATCTTTTACCTTCAATTGATGATACCCAGAACGAAGATCAATCTTGGAGAAATAACTTGCTCATTGTAGCTGATCAAATAAATCGTCAATTCTGGGCAGAGGATACTTATTCTTTATAGTGACTTTGTTCAACTCGCGGTAATCAATGCACATTTGAAGAGTTCCGTCTTTCTTCTTAACAAATAAGACAGGTGCACCCCACGGAGATGAACTCGGTCGGATAAATCCCTTCTCTAATAGCTCTTGCAACTGCTTTGACATTTCCTGCATCTCTGCAGGCGCAAGACTGTAAGGAGCTTTGGCGATGGGAGTCGCACCAGGAACTAAGTCAATGCCGAATTCGACTTGACGTTCTGGTGGCACTCCAGAAATATCATCAGGGAATACGTCTGGGAACTCACAGACGATAGGGATATCAGAAATAGATTTCTTACTGGCTTCAGAGACGGATTCAGACGAGACATAGCATAGATACGATTCGTGACCCTTAGATAGATATTTGTGAGATTTTTCAACGGATATAAAACAGTGAGCACCTTTTCGCTTCTCGCCTTTGATTTCTAACATTCGGCCGTCTGAAGACTTGATCCTGATGATTCGACGGTTGCAGACGATCGTAGCCTCGTTATTCATTAAGCAGTCCATGGCGATGATGACGTCGAACTCTTTCAGCGGAATCGGAATAAGGTCGAGGTTGAACACGATATTGCCAACAAGCAGAGTACAGTTCGGTATAAAGAATCAGCGATAACGTAGTTGTTACTGGCTGTCTCAATATCAATCACGATAGGAAGCTTGGATGGAGATTTTGATAATCTTTGCGCAAAAGAAGTCAATACAAAAGAAAGACTAGCACCGGAATCGAATAATACGCGAACAAGCATAGAATTTAACAGAAACGTACCGGTAACCACTTCAGGGGTTTCCTTTGCTTCCTCGGCTGTTATCCGAAATGCTCGAGTTCTTGCGGTCGGTGTTGCAGCTAAGCTTTTCATCGTAAACCCTCCAGCTGATGACTGTGACTGAACTCGTGGTCCACTACGACACTGATACATGAAGTGTCCGCGCTTGTCGCATTTCGCACACCCAAGTCCTCGCTGAGGGCATTCTTCACTGCTGTGACCGATTCTGTTACACGCAAAACAAGTGACGTCATCTGGGTTACACAGCCCCATGTGTGATTTCCTGTATCTTTTGCAGAATTGTGGCTCGTTCGTTAAGGAGTAGGCTTGCGCTTTTTGAGGCGAACTGTATTGTTAGGATTGCTGAGGTTGTGACTTATTTGGCTTAAAGAATCTACCAAATCTCCGTTTCTTCGGAGGAGATGGACATGTCGGGTTCGCTGATGGAGTAGAGAGTTGGTCGCCGTACTCTAGATATCCTCTCTCGATCTGTCTTGCAGCTTCAACCATTTCCAAGTAGGACTTATACTTTATCGCACTCATCGGGTGTCGGTATCTCGGGTTGAGTCCTCCGCGAAATCTATTCATCTTCCTTTCCTCAGTAGCTCCTTGATACGAGGAGTAGCCGCAGAGTCGCGAGACTTCATACTCGTATTCATCAACAGTTTTGGTTCAGAGATTCTAAAGATCTCTTCAGTATGGCTGATCCAATCCATCGCCTGAATTAGATTTATTGTACCCCCAAAGTTCAGGGCACCGCTCGCTTTGAAATCTATGAACTTACAGCCTTTCGGCTGCTCAATTTGGGCATCAGGGGTAGAGTTATCAGAATCAGATTCATTATTCTGGACTTGTTTATCTTTTCTCTTATTCTTTTTATCATCACGTCTCTTAGCTTCGGCCTCATCTCTGGCCTGAAACTGTTCTTGCATAATTTTATTTTGTTGTTCAGAGTGTTGGGCTAATAGCTGTTGCATCATTTCAAACATTTGTTGTGGGGTCATGTTGTTGGGAATGTCACCTGATCCTGACATCTTTACTGAAAATTAAAATCATTTAACTATCAGTTTATAGACTTAGATCTATGTACCCTTTTCCCATCCTAACAGTCTGTACATCCTATCTCAGTTCAAACCACCTAAATGATTGATACATATGTATTGCTTCAGTTTGATACCAAGTATTACTCTCGTAATACTTGATTCACTCAAACTATGGGCTCTGATACCATCCTGTGAAGACCACCACTCACGGGGCGGTAGACACGAGTCTTGGTCCCACATCATGCAATACGATATCAACCATAACTAAGATAGAGTAATTAATTGCGGAATTATAAATTACATGTACAAGCATATTGTTGGAATTAGTGTCCAAGTCACAATTATTTGTAAACATATTGTTATCAGGCTGGATCCTTTTTGGGTGCATGCAATGAATTGTAAAGAGAAGATGATTAACTTAAATAAATAATGTTAATTAGCTTGTTAATTTATTATGTTTAATAAATTAAGTAGAAACTAAATAATTGATTATATTTGATTAATGGGTTAGTTTGTTAATTTATTAATAGTTAATAAATTAACCAGAAGCTAATAGAATTAATTGAGGAAGAACAGGGGTTAAAACTGCAATTAGTTGATAGTCAACAGGGCACCCCCTAAACCCTAATAGGGGGGGGGGGGGGGGCGGCCACCAATCCATCCCACATGGATTTGGGATCAAAAATTTGTAGGTTTCTAAAACCTATAAATAGGCAGCCCCTGCCTGCTTCATTCCTCGCTCATTCAATTCTAAGTTCTCTAACAATCACAAGGGATACCAGTTTTTGGGACTCTGAGATCTGAGCTTAGAAAAGTTATAATTATCTTTTCTTTTGTTCATTGGGTGTGAACAACTAGAGGCGATCTTGCTTTAGACGCTTGTTACTCGATTCAGAGGCTGTTCGTGCAATCGTTCTTCGTGGAGAAAATTGCGAATTTTCTCAAGGTTAGTTTTTCTTATTCATCTCTTTATTTTAATAATTAGTTGCTTAGCTTGTTTGGTTAGATCCTTAAGGTTTTATATTCTTGCATAGTTAGGTTATTTAATTTTCCGCAAAGTTTTAATTTAACCTAGCAAGGGTATAGGAAACCCAACAGTGGTATCAGAGCGGTCAACCTAACGAGCTTTGCACTAATTTTGAGATGATAATCTTGTTCTTAAATTTCGAAATTTGTTTTGATTAATTTTCGGAATTTTGATTTAATTTTAATGGTGTTTTTAATTTTAAATTAAATTGTTTAAACTTAAAATTAATTTTTAAATATTAAATAAATCTGAAAAATTAATTGAAAATTATTTTTTCGAAATTTTTGGAGTAAAATTTGTTTTTTGATAATTGTTTAATTTTTAAAATAGTTTTTAAATATTAAACTAATTGTCTAAATTTTGAAAATTGTTTTTCATATTTATCTTCAAATTCTCAGATTTTTAAAAGGTTTTAAATGGATAAATCTGAAATATTAAATAAATTAGTATTTTGTTAATTTAGGATATTATTAATTTAATTAAGGGTTTGATTTTTGAGGTTTTAGATAAACATGCCTTAGAGATAAGCTTGATTTTCTAGGTTTATCCTAAATCCTATTTATCTAGAAATTACCTTAATTTAAATTAAGTGCTTATCCTAAAGGTTTTAGAATATCATAATTTATTAGGATAAACTTGTATTATCCTAGGTTTAAATTTTGAGGATTTATATGGTTATATATATAGGTTTCGGATTTAATATATATATTTAATAATTTAATGTTTCTTATTTTATTTAAATATTGAAACCGAAATATATATATATAATATAAATATTAATTTAAACCCTAATATTTTAAATTGTTTAAAATATACCCTGAATTTAAAAATGTTTAAAATAGACCCTTTAATTTTAAAAGTTTAAAATTAAACCCCTAAGATTTAAAAGAAATTTATATATGTATTATTGATTATGTATATATATATCATTTAAATCTAATTACATCGCTAGTCAATTGATAAATCGGCTCACCCATAGTGAATAAACTATAAACGAGGTATAAGGCGGGTCGCTCTGCTTCCCTAAAGGAGTAGGTTTTTAACAGCTTCGCGCTGACCTACCTCCTCCGCTTCGCTGTGCGTTCAATGGAGCTACAGAGGACTTTTGATAGGATGATATCCAGATTAAAAGTATAATCTAAAGTACTAAAACAAAAATCCCGTTTTAGATATATCAAAAGTGAATTAGTATGCAAATCCATGAAAAATGCACATCTCCTATATGCACTGTTAGTGGAGCGTGTGCATTGACCGGCACACTAATGAGAGACATATTAGGAGGTGATGTAGGACTCGCGATTCCCGGACTGATCCCTGCCGGGTCTTACACAGTTTTGCATGGTTAGATTCACCATCTTGTCCGTGATCCTCGGCAACCTGTTATGACATATTTTGTACATATTTTTAGTCATATTTTACCTCGGATTTGGGTTATTTTTGCCTTGAACTGTTTAAATACGACTCTGATTTGTCCATTTTTATGTTTCGCAGTTCGAAGGTTGCCTAAAATGGAAAAGAATGGATTATGGAGCTTATTCGTCAAATTTACGGGCTGAGCCGATCTTCCTTGGAATCCTGTTGACTTTGACCGAGTTGACCTGATCGCGGCCGCGACCATATCAGCGCGACCGCGCTGACCTGCGATCACCAGAACGCGCCCATGCTTGTTATCTCGCCCGCGATGCACTCAGCGCGGCCGCGATCACTAAAAAAATATAAAAGTCAGCAGTCGTTTCGTTATTTTTTTATTCAATTTTTAGACGAACTTTTTCACACAGTTTAGAGTGCGATTAGTAGGTCTTCGGTAGTTTTATGTTTTCAGCTTAGTTTAGGGTAAATTAGGGAAGCATTCAGCTATTGGAGTGGATCAAAGCATTCGGTTGCGGGTTTATCTCGTTTTTCATCCGGTTTTTGGTACATTCTTTCCGTATTTACTTACTGAAATTAATATGTTTAGTTTAGATCTCGTTTATTTTGTTGTTTTTATCATGATTAGTGAGTAGTTAGCCAAGCACTTGGTTGGTTACGTTTTTACATGGATTAGTGGAGTATTTGATGGTTTTGGTTGAAAAGTGTTTGATTCATTGATGTATTCTTGATTCATACGATTAATATGCGTAAAATCAGATTTATAATTGATATTCTAGCAATATTGTGATCATGTTTATTGATTATTAATGCTGATTTTTATAAACTTAATCAAATTTAAGTGATTTATTAATTGGTTGCTGTTTCTAGCATTATTATGATTATGAGATAGTGATTAGTTAATAAATTGTGAAATCATTGTATGCAAATTAATTCTTAGCAGTATTGTGATTATAGGATTAATCTAATCTGTGATTTCCTTAGACTTGATTGATGTTTATGCGGCTAAATTGAATATTTAGAGTTATTTCCGAGCGCTTGACGTGTAGACAGTTTTAATCTCTAAAAGCTAGATTTAGTTGATTTAATTAATCGTAAAAGACATTTATTGTTGATTTTTAGAAATTGGGGAATACTGGAGAATTCCGTACTTGATTTTCTGAAATTTAATAAAAGATGTCCATGAATCGGTTTTACATCAAAGTTTCAAACTCTTAAGCTTAAAAAGATTTAAAACAGTTGGATTTAATTCTAACTTAATTTTCTTTGACAAAAAACATCTTAAGTGTGCTTACACCATTTTACTCCATTAATCCTAAAAGACGTATCCAAGTGAGTGTTGCTTTTGATATATATCTGATATTATTCTGTTTTCAGCATTAAGATTTATAATTTTAGTAATCTGTTAGATAGTTTAGTTTTAAGTATTTAGAGTTATAATTATCCTCAACCCTTATCCATGGCTAGATATTTGTGATAATCCTAGTATCGGTATCTCGATTTTATTTGCCGTTCCCTGAGTTCGATAATTCCCAAGGTCAGCTTCAAGCTATACTAACTACGGCTGGTTCACTGCCAGTGGTATTTGGTATGACTTAGGCTTTCTTCTTTCTTTGATTTTAATAGCCAAATCCGCAAAGTTCAAATGGCGCCGTTGCCGGGGAACGGCTAGAGATATTGTGAAAAGGTTTAGCTGGTAGATTAGCCGATCCTTCTTTTGGGATTTTATCCCTTGGAAGTTCTTTTCTTGTCTTTCCCATCCTATATCTATTCTATCCACCATCTCAGTGTTTGTGTATGGTTTATGACTCAGAATTTCAATCCGCATGTTATAAGTCCATATAACGAACCTGAAAGAACCTTTCACAACCGTCTTCGCCATCCTTCTCATCCTATCATTGAGATTTTATCTAGCTCTTCTGAATCTACTGACCAACCTGTCCCTCCGCTGGCTGACAGAGGTCATATTGATTTAGTTGTCGAGTTACCTCCAATCTCTCCTTCTTCGCCCTCTTCGCCTTCATCTGCTTCATCTTCTTCTTTATCTCCCTCCGATAATTCTTCTGAGCCAAACATAGGCGACCGACGCACCATGCTTGAGTTGAACCGACCGGTCACCGATGACTCGGAAGGTGCCATTGTCATTCCCGGGTTTGATGCATTCAATTTTGAGCTAATGTCCAGTCTCATCACTTTAGTTCAAAATAATGCTCAGTACTGTGGGATAGCATCTGAGGATCCTTATGCACACCTGAAGAAATTCAGGAAAGCGTGCGGCTCGTATAAGGTGAATCAAGTCCCGAAAGAGACAATTCGATTGATGCTATTCCCGTACTCGCTCACTGGACGTGCTCTCACATGGTATGATGCTCTTCCGTCCAATTCAATTCATACATGGGATGAAATGGAGACACAGTTCTTATCGAAATTCTGTCCACCCTCACGTACCACTCAGCTAACGAGTGAAATCTTGGGATTCAAGCAAAAACCTGAAGAGTCCTTACGTGATGCGTGGGATCGGTACAAGGAATCTATCATGAAGTGTCCAAACCATAATCTGACACTCAATCATCGAGTCAAAGTCTTCTATGAAGGTGTGCACCCAATGTATCATTCTTTGATTGATTCCACTTGTAGTGGATCGGTATACAGAAAGACACCTGAGGAGGCTGTTGAAATCTTGGATGACTTGGTATTGAGTCAGCATCAGACACCCAGTGAGTACTTCGGATGGGGAGCCTCAGATTCCAAGCAAGCCGCTGCAATAGCCGCACTCACAGCAAAAATTGAGCAGCTCACGCAGAATAGCCAACCACAAGCCATGCTAGCTCCCGTGCAAGCTGTGTATCCATCATGTGATGCTTGTGGTGGCCCACATTCGAGCTATGAGTGTTAGGCGGCTTACTCTTACCCCAATCAGGAGGAGGTTTACTATTCATCAGGCGATTCTGGAGGTGGCATGTATAAGTATGCTCACCCGAACCCGAACTATCCAAATTATTCCCAGAATCAGCCACCTCCTGATTTCATGAATCCGAGACCACATATGCTTCAGAGACCCCAGTTTGCCTCTCATCAGGGGTATAACCAGTGGCAATCTTCTTCTTCCTCCCATGGTCATTTTCAGCAGCATACTCGTCCACAACAATTCTATGGCCAGTCTGGTAGCGCATATCAGAATCCTCCACGTCCTCAGGCTGCACGACAGCCACAAGAGAGGTTGAATTTAGAGGATATGATGATGAAGTTCATGGCTAACCAAGAGACTATCACGAGGAACCAACAGGCTGCTATAAAGAATTTAGAAGTCCAAATTGGACAGATTGCTAAAGCGCAGAATGAGCGACAGCCTGGTGGTCTTCCGAGTGATACTGTGCCAAATCCGAAGGCTGAAGCGAAAATGATTATCACGCGTAGTGGTAAGGAGACTGTAGGGCCATCACTTCCTCCCCATTCTGCTTCTCCCCCTATTGATTCTGTAGTTCTTGAGGATGATCCGGAGACTATTACGGACCAGGTGCACATTCCTAGTACACCAAGTACCGCACACGTCCCACCTCCGGCGATGCCTACAGTTAGTCCTTACAAGCCTCCTATTCCGTATCCGAGCAGATTGCAAAAGGAAGTCAAGGATAAGCAATACGACAAATTCCTTGGATTGTTCAAACAGTTACATATCAATATTCCTTTCATAGATGCGATTGCTCAGATGCCGAACTACGCAAAGTTTTTAAAGGATCTGCTCTCAAAGCGTAAGAAGCTTGATGATTTGGACACAGTAGAGATGAACGCCGAGTGTTCAGCTGTGCTCCAAAACAAGCTTCCAATCAAGCAAGATGATCCGGGCAGTTTCACCATACCATGTCATATTGGTAATTTGCATGTTGCGAATGCCCTCGCTGATTTAGGAGCTAGCATCAATCTTATGCCCACATCTTTATATGCTAGACTCGGTCTCGGAGAGCCAAAGCCCACTCGTATGAGTATTCAGTTGGCAGACCGATCAGTGAAATTTTCTCCGGGAATCGCGGAGAACATGCTGGTGAAAGTTGATAAGTTTGTATTTCCCGTAGACTTTGTCATTATGGATATGCACGAAGACAGCTCTGTTCCTCTCATTTTAGGGCGTCCATTTTTAGCGACCGGAATAAAACTATTTACTGCAAAAGGATGGAGTGTTGGAATCATTCGACCTAAAATCGGATGATGTATGCGAATCCTGTTTACTGGGCAAGATGACAAAATCACTATTCACAGGAACGTGTGAAAGAGGTGAAGGACAATTGAATTTGGTCCACACAGATGGATGTGGGCCATTCCGATGTGCTACAAAAGGGGAAAATCGGTACTATGTCACCTTTACAGATGACTATAGTAGATTTGGATATGTTTATTTAATTAAACATAAGTCTGACACTTTTGAGACATTCAAAAGATATCAAAGTGAAGTAGAGAATAAACTGGGCAGAAAGATAAAGGTTCTCCGCTCCGACAGGGGAGGAGAGTACCTTAGTATCGAGTTTCTCGATCATCTTAGAAGCTGTGGAATAGTTTCCCAGTTAACACCTCCTAGAACACCACAACTCAACGGAGTTGCGGAGAGGAGAAACAGAACCTTGTTAGAGATGGTCCGATCTATGATGAGTCGAGCAACACTTCCAGTAAGTTTTTGGGGTTATGCATTAGAAACTGCGGCACATATTTTAAATCTAGTACCCACCAAGAAAGTTTCAAAGACACCTTACGAGATGTGGAAGGGAAAGCGACCTTCCCTTGGTCACATCAAGATTTGGGGTTGTGAAGTCTTCGTTGGACGAGAGACCTCTGACAAACTCAGTCAAAGATCTGAAAAGTGTCTATTCGTCGGTTACCCACAAGAGTCATTTGGATATCTATTTTACAAACCACGTGAAAACGTAGTGTTTGTATCTCGAAGAGGAGTGTTCCTCGAGAAGGAGATAATATATAAAGAGGACAGTGGGAGTAAGATCGATCTTGATGAGATTCAAGATACTACCGACGAAGAACCAACTGCAAACACTGACCATCAACATGAGGCTGAGATGCCTGTTGAACCCAATGACATATCCTTACCTTTGCGCAGATCCGATAGAGTTAGCAATCCTCCTGAGTTCTACTATGGTTTCCATATTGAACAGGATGATATGATTAGTGATAGTACACTAGTCGACTTAGATGAACCAGCTAACTACCGGGAAGCGATGGCAGGCCCTGAGGCAGCCAAATGGAAGGAAACTATGGATAGCGAGATTGAATCCATGTATGGCAACCAAGTTTGGAACTTGGTTGATCCCACACCTGGTCTAAAGACGGTGGGTTGTAAGTGGATATTCAAGAAGAAAATGGATATGAACAGGAAAGTACACACTTACAAAGCTAGGCTGGTGGCAAAGGGCTATACTCAAACCTACGGGATTGATTATGAGGAAACCTTTTCACCGGTAGCTAAGATTAAATCCATTAGGATAGTTCTGGCCATAGCTGTGTTTCATGACTATGAAATCTGGCAGATGGATGTCAAAACCGCTTTCCTTAACGGGAAATTGACAGAGAATGTGTTTATGACATAACCTGAAGGTTTTGTAGACACCAAGTATCCTAAGAAAGTGTGTAAGCTTCAGAAGTCCATTTATGGACTTAAGCAAGCTTCTCGAAGCTGAAATCTTTGCTTTCATGAGAAAATCACAGAGTTTGGATTTTCTAGAACCGAAGACGAGTCCTGCATATATCTCAAGGTCAGTGGAAGCGAAGATGCCCTCTTCCTGGTATTATATGTCGATGACATATTACTTATAGGAAACGACATACCAACATTGCAGAGTGTAAAAGATTGGTTGGGAAGATGTTTCGCTATGAAGGATCTAGGAGATGCAACTTTTATTCTGGGTATAAAGATTTATAGAGATAGAACGAGACGTCTAATAGGACTAAGCTAGGATACGTACTTGGACAAAATACTGAAAAGGTTCAGTATGGAGAAGTCTAATAAGGGGAACCTTCCCTTTGCTCATGGCATAAAACTTAGTAAACACATGAGCCCGAAGACACAGGAGGAACGAGACAGAATGAGTCGAGTTCCATATGCTTCGGCCATAGGATCTATAATGTATGCCATGACATGTACGAGGCCTGATGTCTCATTTGCTTTAAGCATGGTGAGTTGACATCAGCAAGACCCTGGTGAAGTTCATTGGACGGCGGTCAAGAATATTCTTAAGTATTTAAGAAATACTAAAGACAGGTTCTTGGTTTACGGTGGACAGGATGAACTCAAAGTAACCGGTTATTGCGATGCGAGTTTCCAAACGGATAGAGATGACTGTCGATCACAATCTGGTTGGGTGTTCTTATTGAACGGGGGAGCCGTGACGTGGAAGAGTTCGAAGCAGGAAACCGTGGCAGACTCTACCTGCGAGTCAGAATATATTGCGGCCTCAGAAGCCTCAAAGGAAGCCATCTGGTTGAAGAATTTCATTGGAGATCTTGGAGTTGTCCCAACGGTTCAAGACTCCATCGAAATATTCTGCGACAACGAAAGTGCTGTTTCGTTGACTAAAGAACCCAAGGATCATGGAAAGTCCAAGCATATTGATCGGAAGTACCACTTTGTTCGTAGCAAGGTTGAAGAAGGACATGTGATTGTGAAAAGTGTACGATCAGAAGAGAATCCAGCTGATCCGTTGACAAAGCCACTTTCTCAACCGAAACACTGTAGTCATGCTATTAGCATAGGATTACGAGATAATGTAAAGATTAGTAGTTAGTTTTTGAATTTGAAACATTGTAACAATGATTTGAAATTGTAATGGATTTGGTGATTCAATAATGGAGATTTATTTATTTGCAAAGTGCTGCCATCTTCTATTAATTTATCGTTGTGTTTCCTCTTGCATGTTTAGAACCAACTCGCAGAGTAATTAATTTTCTTCAAATACCTCAGTCGTACGTACTACCGGAAGTTAGTATTGAATAAAGACTGTCATGGAATGTTAGTAGACTGTCAAGAGTTTGACATAGCATAGAGATTGCTGCAACATTCATGGGTACTTAATGGAGATTTAAGTATAGGGCACTCGCACTTGAAAAGATACTTCATGGATCAAATCATAAGTATTTCCAAGATGATAATATCCTCTATTCTTCAGACGGAGATACATTGAAGTTGCGGTTTTCTAGTCCGTCATACCTTAGTGCATTCAAACGCTGTGCGTAACTACCAGTTATAACGGATGTATCTAGTTACAATGTTATTAGTTAGCTAGCGCTGTGTATGCGAAGTTTATTCGTTCCTTTTGCGTATATAGAAAAGCGATATCTATGGGCCCTCTGATGATTAAACGTTGACTCTAGAGTGTCGGGCCCGACCGAGACAAAATTGAAGTGTTCAATTAATAAGTCTCATATAGTCATATTAATCGGAAAACAGAAACATAATTTTGAAACCAAAGATTGATTATAATCCATGTCTTAGTTTCATACGATATCAGAGAACGAAGGAATAGTTGATCCCTAAAGGATTAGCTCTGATATGATTCAGAGTTCGGCAGCTGTATCGAGTAGCTAGGAAGGCTGGTAATAGAATGTGTTTAGACAAATAGTTGCGAACTTGTCCAAGTGGGAGACTGTTGGAATTAGTGTCTAAGTCACAATTATTTGTAAACATATTGTTATCAGCCTGGATCCTTTTTGGGTGCATGCAATGAATTGTAAAGAGAAGAAGATTAACTTAAATATATAATGTTAATTAGTTTGTTAATTTATTATGTTTAATAAATTAATTAGAAACTAAATAATTGATTATATTTGATTAATGGGTTAGTTTGTTAATTTATTGATGGTTAATAAATTAACCGAAAGCTAATAGAATTAATTGAGGAAGTACAGGGGTTAAAAGTGCAATTAGTTTGTCACACCCTGCTACCTTGGTTGGCAGCGAGACGTGACGAGTGCGGAAGCGTAACCATAATTATAACGAACGACCACTATATGGACGTTTTCGAAATATTACGACATTAAAATTTAAAAATGTATTAATGTTTTACAAAATGAATGGAATGAAGTTCGCGTAATACAGAGATTCTGAAACATAATTAATGCGTCCAAAAATAATGCAGTCAAATCTCCGTTAGTTTTCGAAATATGCATGCGACTCCATGAAATGCGGAAGCTTGAAAGTTGGTGTATCCGAAGGCACACTTGCCTTAATTACCTGAAAATACATACTAAAATACGTCAACAAAAATTGTTGGTGAGCTCATAGGTTTACGCGAAAAGACCAGTTGTATGGACATTATCAGATGAGTTGAATTTATAAAATCATAAATTCCGTGTATGTATTACATAAACCATCATGCAACCGAAGCTTAATTAGAATGAGTTTGCCCTGTGCAGTATTCCCATACGTAATACCGTGTGTTGAATATATATGCACTCGCTGTTAGCCGAACCGAGCTAACACGAATGGGGGACATGACTCCCAATAGATCTATCCACAATATACTCGCGCTTACAAATAAATGCAATTAACGGTTCATGATATAAGGGCTGATGGAATCCGAACATGTAATACATATAAGAAATAAACAGTTTTGATGTCCATATGAAAAACAGTGCATGTATTTCCACCCCAATAGATAGTGAAAAATAGGGGCTATGAAGACTCACCGAACTTGTGATGGCAAAATGTGCGCAAAAATGCAAGTTTGCGTTGTTTGATGGGTGATGAAACCGGAGATGTTTAACCGAGTCCTAAATGATAATAAGGACTTAATATCACTAATATATGATAATATGTATATTTATAGATTTTTATGTCTTAAATCACCCAACATTACAAGTTTATAAATAAGATTTGCTTAAAACGTCAAGTTTATATATATATAATTTTCCAGCTTTTTCGGAGGTTTTTCGGCCTACTTTGAGGCTGTCTTTGACCAAGCTCCAAAATGTTTTAGACTTTGGTTTTCTAGGACATTAAACTACTATATACAAAGGATTTTTAGAATCAAGAACGGCCATTTTTCGAGTTGTTTAGGTTGGTGAAAAATCTCGTTAAAAACGCTATGTTGGCCATTTTTGAGCTGTCAAACTTTCGGTTTCTCAAATAATTTCTGGAGGTCTTAAACTTCAAAATAAATTATGAAAAATTGCAGATCTATAGTTAAGACATACATCTAACTTTTGAGACAAGAATCAACTCATTTCGTTGAGTTATGAATTAGTTATGATTTTTCAAAGTCGATACAAATATTCTGCCGAAATTCCGTAGTTTATAAACTTGAAACAACTTATGATTCTTGTTGTTTATTCAAAGACTACTTGTATAAAAGTCATAATAGTTATAAAAACACATATACATCACATGTTTTCATAATATTAACACTTTTATAATGTGTTCATATATTCATAAACACATTTAAAGAAACAACTTAAAAATAAAACTAGAAACTTATAAACTTGAGTTTTTATGAAACTTGTTGTTGTTGGTGATTATATATATTATGCAAGACTTATATAAACATAAATATATGATGAAATAAGTTAGTATTTACTTACTTTGATGTATTTGGAGTATGAAATTGAGAAGAAGTTGGAACTCTTGCAAGATTTGAACCAAGAACACTTGAAGTTCACCAAGAACACTTGAATTTCACCAAGAACACTTGAATGAAAATGTTTGTAGTGTGTGTGTGTGTGGGATCCGGTTTTGAGAGGAGAGAAAGAGATATTTTGGTGTGAAAATAATGAAAAGGAAGCCCTCTATTTATAGGCAAAGTCTTGGTCTTTCAAATGGAGGTGGAGTGTAAGATCATGTTGAAATGAAAGGAGAATGGGGTGTGAAAGATTTGATTATGAAAGGTTATGGAGTTGGGAAATAAAAAATTGAAATCAAATCTTGGGTAGTACTACCCTATGACCAGATTTTTATGGATTATTTTCATGTATTTATATATATTTTTTTTGTATAAAAGTATTTAGAATGTATTCTTGTATTTCCCTTTTCTTGTAAATTCAAAAATACTTTTGAATGCATTGTTTTAATGAATTGTTTTAGTCTTGCATAATTAATGTTAAGTAATTGTATTAGTGTATGATTAGTGTTACCAATCATAATTTAATTACGTACGTAGTTGAATTAATCCTTCATATCGTAAATCGATCGGATTAATTGATTTTCCGATTCATCGCACTGATGAATTTGATTCTAATTGAGTTGAATTTTCTAATGAACCTTGTTAATCACTTGATTAATTTATAATGATCAATGATTAGGTTATAAATGCCTATTAAATGTAGATTAGGTCATTATTGCTAACCTGGTTTAGTGCCGGATGTTACATAGTTGATAGTCAACAGGGCACCCCAAAAACCCTAATAGGGGGGGCCGGCCACCAATCCATCCCACATGGATTTGGGATCAAAAATTTGTAGGTTTCTAAAACCTATAAATAGGCAGCCCATGCCTCCTTCATTCCTCGCTCATTCAATTCTAAGTTTTCTAACAATCATAAGAGATACCAGTTTTTGGGACTCTGAGATCTGAGCTTAGAAAGGTTATAATTATCTTTTCTTTTGTTCATTGGGTGTGAACAACTAGAGGCGATCTTGCTTTATACGCTTGTTACTCGATTCAGAGGCTGTTCGTGCAATCGTTCTTCGTGGAGAAAATTGCGAATTTTCTCAAGGTTAGTTTTTCTTATTCATCTCTTTATTTTAATAATTAGTTGTTTAGCTTGTTTGATTAGATCCTTAAGGTTTTATATTCTTGCATAGTGAGGTTATTTAATTTTCCGCAAAGTTTTAATTTAACCTAGGAAGGGTATAGGAAACCCAACACATATTAGGATTAAGTTTAATGAAAATTATAGTTTTCAAATTAAACTTATAAAGGGCACAAGTCTAATCTAATTCATGTCATCATATAATCAAGATAAATCTACCCAAACCATCATATTGTAATCTTCCAAGCAGTACCAAAAAGGGTTTGATGAGTAGAGGTCTATGAGAACTTCTGTCTTGATCTTGTAAGACCTAAGTACTAGGTCCGGCAGGTAACTTTCTTTTATCTTTTCCTGTAAAAACGTAAGTAGCAACTGTAAGCAATGCTTAGTGAGTAAATAGATTTTCAAATTAACATGCATTGTCAAGCGGATCATCAGTCTAGCGTGATATTTCTTGGCTGCCGCTACAGCCCTCATGATTGAGACATAGAAGTCATAGAGTCGGATGATGTTCAAGCCACGCTCACGCTTAAATCGTGGGGATCAACCACATACTGGGCTAGCTACCAGTAAATCAACATGGCGGAACATCGGAGGTCATTACCAAGTTCAATAGAACTGGTGAAATAGCCAGGTCTAGAACAATAGACCAACAAGGCTAATCAAGCTGAATCAATATGTCAAAGTATATGCAATGATGAAGCATACATAATCAAAGTCATGATAGCAGTAATCTCAAAGCAATTGTCAGAAATGAACTGTAAATGCAATATCATATGAAGTGATGGTCAAATAGCTATCATGATCCACTGGGCAACACCGAACCATGGTGTGCACAGGTCACAATCCAGCTGATAATATGAATGTCAAATCAATCTAGCATCAACAATATGTCTCAACCGGAAATTCAAGCATGTTAAATCTGAATATCTATAACTCACAGATCTGGGGTCTTTATCAAACAGATGTAAAATCTGCCACCTGAGTTATCTCAGGATTTTATCTTTGTCAGTCTGTTCTCTGTCAATTCAAATCTTTGACCCGCTTTTAAATCTTTAAATCAATGTTCAGAATTTCACTGAACCTGTC
This sequence comes from Centrapalus pauciflorus, assembly GCA_020465985.1. NCBI lineage: Eukaryota > Viridiplantae > Streptophyta > Magnoliopsida > Asterales > Asteraceae > Centrapalus > Centrapalus pauciflorus. The sequence continues at coordinate 119,619 of JAANYP010001529.1, forward strand.
CAGAATTATCATATCATATTATGTCAATATCATCATCTTTTATCTTTAAAATCTTTATTTTATCTGATTCTGATAACCGATCATTCATCTATCTTTCTTTCATTCATATTCTTTGTTTCTTTAAATTCTCAAAAGATCAGTATATATATATATATATATATATTCATTTTTGCTAAATATTTTGTTAATTTATGTGTTGTCTATGTGTTTTATTCAATATATTCGAATTTAGGGTGGGGGATTCGAATTTATATATTAAATTCGAGCATGTGGATAAATTTGAATGCAACAAATTCGAATATGTGATTAAATTCGAACATTACATTCGAATATAGGTTAAAATCGAATACTTTGTTAAATTCGAATTCATCATCTCGACTTTGGGTTAAATTCGAACCCAAGGTTCGAATTTAGCTAAAAAAATCGAGTTTGTTCCATGCATTTCGAGTTTGTTCTTGGCATCTCGAATTTGTTCATATTTTACAGCTTTAAAACATACATTTCTAAGTCTAAAATCACGAATATGTTAAGTAATAATCCTAGTTTTGATTCTATTATACATACTCTAACTAAAAGTCACACATACAATATATAAATTTCATGTTTCAATCTTTGGTTTCGGTTTTACACAAAACCGAACCAAACACACCAATATTTCGAATTTAAAGTAGTTATTACCTCAAATTCGTTGTAGATTGTTGTTGATTTTCACTTCTTGTAACTCCTTCTTGATGAAAACTCCAACTTGATTGCAATTTATGGTGATTTTTGATGAAATTGTGAGATATTTAGAGAGATAGTAGAGAGAGAGAGAGTAGAAAGTGAGTAAATAATCTTAATTACGATTTATATACTTCCTTTAGTTATTTTGTGTAATTAACCCACTTTTACTTTTGTATATTACATCTCTGTTATTTAATTATCTTTAATAATTTACTAAATCATAATTTAAATATATATATATATATATATATATATATATATATATATATATATATATATATATATATATATATTCATTTTTGCTAAATATTTTGTTAATTTATGTGATGTCTATGTGTTTTATTCAATATATTCGAATTTAGGGTGGGGGATTCGAATTTATATATTAAATTCGAGCATGTGATAAATTTGAATGCAACAAATTCGAATATGTGATTAAATTCGAACATTACATTCGAATATAGGTTTAAATCGAATACTTTGTTAAATTCGAATTCATCATCTCGACTTTGGGTTAAATTCGAACCCAAGGTTCGAATTTAGCTAAAAAAATTGAGTTTGTTCCATGCATTTCGAGTTTGTTCTTGGCATCTCGAGTTTGTTCATATTTTACAGCTTTAAAACATATATTTCTAAGTCTAAAATCACGAATATGTTAAGTAATAAGCCTAGTTTTGATTCTATTATACATACTCTAACTATAAGTCACACATACAATATATAAATTTCATGTTTCAATCTTTGGTTTCGGTTTTACACAAAACCGAACCAAACACACCAATATTTCGAATTTAAAGTAGTTATTACCTCAAATTCGTTGTAGATTGTTGTTGATTTTCACTTCTTGTAACTCCTTTTTGATTAAAACTCCAACTTGATTGCAATATATGGTGATTTTTGATGAAATTGTGAGATATTTAGAGAGATAGTAGAGAGAGAGTAGAGAGAGAGAGAGAGTAGAAAGTGAGTAAATAATCTTAATTACGATTTTTATACTTCCTTTAGTTATTTTGTGTAATTAACCCACTTTTACTTTTGTATCTTACATCTCTTTTATTTAATTATCTTTAATAATTTATTAAATCATAATTTAAATATATATATAATTTAATTAAATATTTCATAACTTAATTAAATTACAATTCAAATAATGTAATTTTATTACATTATTGGTTCAAAAATACTGAATTTACGACTGGGTCAAAAGTTAGGTTGTTACAATGATGAATTTCTAAAACGGGGTCAAACTGAACAAACTATTAATTTAAACCAACCCAAAGAGACTAGGTTTTATCATTCCAAACAAGAAATTGGTTTTAAAAATCCTAAGTACTTGGAAAAGGTTCAACAAGTTTTACCTATTTTTTATGACATGAGATATATGGGTGCTGGGTTGAAATCCTTCGTTTATCAATCATCGGAAGAAATTTTAACCCAAGAGGATGAGAAACGAAATGAAAACAAAGAAAAAGAAATGTCTTTCAAATATGATGAGCTAAACGAGAGTTATCTCTATAGAGTACCTACTCTAGAGGAGGACTTCTTCTCAAGCTATTCAGAGGCTGAAATGAACGCAGAACCTGTCAAACCAATCCATCATCTTTACATTCCTACAAAAGTTTTTCAATATAAAATCAAAGTTTTAGAAAAGGAATTAAAGACAACTCGAAAGAAAGCTCTTGATTATCAAGAAGCTCTTCTCAAGAGTGACGAAAAATTGGCAAATCAAAGTTTTGTTCAAAATGTAGAATTAACCATCTACAAAGAAAAGCTTGACACAATTCCAGAAAGGTTAAATTCTCATTTAAAAGATTCAAAGGTTTCTCATCCTATAAAAGTCCATCTCACATCATCTGAAAAAGGTAAAGCCAAGGTTGAAGTTTCTTCTGTCAGTTGTAAAGGTGAGTACTCCAAATCTTCCAAAGTTGAGGTTTCAAAGAAGACTCAGAGTCAATCTAAGTCTTCCAAGAAACCCACTTACCAAGGAAAAGAACATTTTTCAAAGTCTAAGTCTTCCTAACGTACGAACTCTCATTGGTTTGTTCCTACAGATCATGCAAGAAGGATTCCTAAAATAACACCTCTTGATTTCCAAAGTTTTTTTTTCTAAAAAAGGCAGTCATGCCTGAATCTTTTGTGAAAATCGATAGTAGTGCTAGTGTCCCTGGAAAGGATGTTGCTAGCAATCCTTCGAAATACTCTTTTTGCAATCTGTTTCAATTATGTCCAAAAAGCTTTTGGCGTGCTGTTCCTGAAATGACTAAGTTTGTACCTTTTCCTTAAAAACGGAAACACCGCCAATCTAAGTAAACAAAAGTGCATGCCTCATCACCGCCCGACAAATTGGAAAAACGATCGCCAAAGGCCAAGCTTGAGGCATTTCCAAAGTCACCCAAGCCAAAGGTTGTTCCATTACCTAAGGTTGTTCCAAAATCAGTTGAACCCATATACAAATGGGTACCAAAAGGTTCTGCATCTAAACCTGTGTCGAATGATAAATGGATTCCTACTGTTGTGTTGTTACATGACGATGGAAATCCTAAATCTAACAAGAAAGGACCCATCTTTCTATGGGTACCGAAAGTGGTTTAATATTTTTGCAAGTTAGATGGTTTTCAGATCACTTCAGACTGGAACCCAGAATTCAATGTAAAGGCTTCTGATCACTCAGTTCAGGACCCGATCCTTAGTGAAATGGCTTCTACTTACTTTCGAGTAGAATCTGTGCCTCAAAGCAATGACTTCTTCATCAAGACACATCAGAACCCGTTTTTTCATGTTTAGATGGTTTCTAAACACCCAGTTTAGAACCCGTGATTCTGCGACTTATCTGGAATTTTCTCTACTTTTTATGCTTATCAGTTTGAGTTTGAGTTTCATCCTTGAAATTCACTCATAACATTTTATGTTTCACTGATACTGTTCTTATTTGCAGGGGGAGTTTCAGATGCGCTTTGAAGAAGACATCTTAACGTAAAGTGTGCAAGCATTCTAAATACTCTAATGCACACTTCAAAATGTTTTGTTAAAATAATCTGATTCTCTAATTGATTAAGTTTCCACCAAGATTAATTGATCTAATCTTTGTGATGATCTTGATCTCATTATTCCTGAGATTCTCTCAAATATTCTGATTTCTCCCACATATTATGATTCTCTCATACATCAAGTTTCTCCCATACAAGCTGATTCTTTCATGATAGTCTGATTTATTTTCAAATCTAATATCAAACTTTCTATTGTAGTTCTCTCATACAGTCTCTCAAACTTCCCAAGATATTTCTTTCAACTCTCATCCATCTTCTGGAATACCTCATGAGCTTAACTGCTATATCTTTCAAGATATCATGCTGACTCTGATGATGTCCAATATGTGTGATTAGGCATATATATATCATACCTATGGTCTAAACCAGAGCCGGAAGACCTACACAAGGAGCAAACCACTTTAGTTTGTGTGAGTAAGGGTTCTTAGGTATATTAGTTGAGGAGTGTTACTTACCACGGGGTACTAGAAGGGTCGAGCATAGATAAAATGCAAATGAGAGGGCTTATCGAAAGGAGATGGGGTGCATCATGAGCTAAAAGTGAGCTGGAGGGAGAACAGTTGAAAAATGACGAGAGCAGAGGGGTGAGAAAGGATTAAAAGAAAAGATAAATCCTACCAACACCGTGTCAGTCTGCTGGGTTTCCTACATCTGCTTCCAAATTCCATGTGTTGGAATAAGGTATTGAACAAGACGTCATGGACCCAGTGACGCATGCACCAAACCTCCCTAGCTACTCAGTTGTCTCTTAAAAGACTTCTGTTTCAATTCACACGAAGTTATATCACATACTCTATCGGCATATCATTTGAATATTGTTGATATTGAAACAAAGAAGACATCCACTCCGGTCTTCGACTTCAGTTGATGCACATTGAGTCTAGAGCTTAATGTTATACACTTTTAGGACACATGGAGTCTACAGTCTGCGTGACTATAAACAGCTTGTCTACCGAGAGAAAGCCGGAACAAATATGAGTGATTCTTTCATGATAAAGGATTTCACGATGATTATTTGGAAATCCTACCAGTGTTAGTGTCACGCCAGCGCTGAACGTAGGTCACATAGACTTAGTCTATTGTGCAAATAGAACTCCTATGTGGAACTGGAATGCTACTTACAAAGGAATTTGTTTCATTTTCTTATATTCAGGTTGCGAAGCCATGATCTTCACTGTAATATCCTTTTGGTCCTGAAATTTTGTAATGAGGGAGAGATTGTTGTTTCTGAAGGCGAGAGAAAATTTTATGATGTAACTGTTTATATTCTGTTATTGAGGGGGAGAGTTACTGAATGAGATTGTAACATGAGAGACATAAGTACTTCTATTTCTGTCATGTTCCTAAATGTAATATTTTCTTTCTGAGTCTGTATTCATCTATTTCAATGAAGAAAGAAGATTTGAAGACACATTGAGGTTGTTCATTTGAAGGGGAGAGCTGAAGTGATTACATAATGATCATAATTCTCATGATCATCATGAGGGGGAGAATGTTCTGAGAGGAGTTGAAATGTTTTGAAAGACCTACTAAACGCAATGGGAGAGCCACCGATCTGAAACATTTAAGGGGAGAGTCATCTGGAGAAGATTAATAATATACTTCATAAGTTCAGAGATCAGAGTTACTTCAAAGATCAGAGATCAGAGTTTAGAGCCCAAGACTTCAGAAGAATCCAAGCGTTGATTACTAGAAGGGGGAGATTTTTATAAATTTCATTTCTTGTAATTCAAGCTCGTGTAATTGCTCTTAATTGTAAATATTTAATTATATACTAAAGGGGAGATTGTTAGCCCTCCGATATGGTAACATTGATTGACTTGATTGAAAAGTATGTTACCTTAATTAGAAAAAAAATTAGTATGTTACCCAAATTAAAAAACTGTGACAGTATGTTACCTTTTGACGCAATTAACCCTTAATATAATATGTCAGAAAAATCACAAAAAGATTTTATTTGTTTTAAATAATCAAAAAGGCAAAAATATTTTAATTTTATTTTATTTTTGTCTTAACTTAATTTCTAGGAAAACCACAAAAATATTCTCTTTAGTTTAATTTACACTAATTTCTGTATTTATTTTGTTTTTCAATGAAAACTAAGAAAAGTCAAAAATATGTTTTTGGGCTCATTTTTTTGTTTTAATTTTTGGTTCAATTTTTTGTTTAAAGTGTGTGTTTGGCCCAATTTTTGTTTTAAAAATTTTAAACCAGCTGGCCCACATTTGTTAAAAACGCGCGGACCCTTACGGCCGACCCGCCCCGCCCGTACTTTAATTAGGCGGGTCAAATGGTCAACCCTTCTTCCCTAAGTTTTCTTTTATCTTCTTCCTCCTCTTTCTAAAACCGTCGATTGCCACCACCTTTCCTCCATTAACAGTCGTCCAACCTCCAACAACCACCACTTTCTTTCATTTTTCTTACATTTTCAACCTTCTGCACTATAAGGTAACTTCTTTTTTACTTTATTTCAGTAAATAACATCATATATAGTGTTTTTAATTTACGGATTTTCTTAGGTTTTTCATTCGGTTTTTACTTATTTTAGGTCCATTAATCTGCTCTTTTTAGCTTCATGTAGTTATATAAAATGTTAATGGCATGTTTCTACTCTAGGATCTGTATTTTCATGCATTTTTATGTAATTTGTTAATTGACCATCCGAAGTTCAGACCATCCAGACTTCAGATGAACTTCCTTATAAAATTTTCAAATATTTTAACTGTTTCATCCAAATTCGGACCACTGTGCATCCGAATTCGGACCATTGTTCATCCGAATTCAGTTCATATCAGCATTGTACAATTTTAAATTATTTTTCTAAGTCTTCCATTTTCACCACTATTCATCCGAATTCAGTCCTCATCCGAATTCGGTCCCCTTCCTTACATTTTTCATGCATTTTCCATCCGAACTTCGGATTGAACTGAATTCGGATCACTGTTCATTTGAATTCCGGCTCATCCGAATTTCAACACTTAGCATTTTTTTTTCAATTTTTCAATTTTTTCATTTTCATCAAAAATCAAAAATCCAAAAAAAAATATATATATTTCAAGTCCTTTGCACCATTGGTTAGAATTAGGATCAGTGTATGAGTGAAAATGTCTGTTCTAACATTGGTCTCTTAACGACTGACTTTGGACTTTATTTAGTAGAATTCTCATTCTACTGATAAAGTCCCGATGCTTTTAACAGAACAGACTGTTTCTATTTCACACTTATCCCAGACTTAGTATCAATGCTTTATTCTATTAAGTCTTCTATTCTAACTCTGATGCATTTCTACAGGACTCATGGAACCCGCAGTAGTTCTCACCATTCCTCATTCACCCATCCCAAACAATAATGCCCAATTCTCCGAAGAGTCCATTCTGCCCCAATCACAATTTGTCGAGTTTGCTCCCCACTACTAGCAGCTTGACGTTTCAACCCTTCGCCGTGAAGCCGAGGATATCTCCTTTGATATCCTCAAAGGCCACCCTCTCTTTTACTCCCTATCCACCGCCATTTCCGTACCTTCCTTTTACCTCCAACAATTCTGGCATCATCTCACACTCGTGTCAGATGTCGAACCCCACTTCACCTCTACCATAGACTGCGTTCCAGTCAAAATCACCCAAGTAGCCATCCGCCACATTCTCTGCCTACCTTCTGAAGCCTTTTCTCTATCAAGATATGCCTTTGCCCCAATCCCTTCTCTTTTGGAAACCCTTGAAGAAATCAAGGCACTTGGTTATGATGGTCCTCTCTTAAAGCCATCTAAATTCCGAACGAAGAACCTTCAAGCTCATTGGAGGGTTCTTTTTGACATCATCAACAAATGTTTCACCGGGAAACATTCTGGCCATGACTCTGCGTCCATACAAGTTCTTTCGATGTAAGTCGCATTTGCGTATGATCGTCACTATGACTACACAACATTCATCTTTGACGAATTAAAACGAGCCATCCTCGAGAAAAGAACAAAGCGAGGGCGTAAATACGTACCATTTCTGAGATTTCTTCAACTGATCATACAGTACGTTATGGACAATGATGATGATATCCATGAACGACCCGAAGCCGATGTATATGTGACAACTGCACTTCAATGATTGAACATTCCAAAGGGAAATCCCAGCATACTGGTGATGACAATTCCACTGTCCTTACTACAACAAGCCATACAAACAGAGCGAGTAAGGGAATATCTAAGGGTTTTTTATCCGGATGAGGCTCAGTCAGAACCGACTGATCCTAACCAATCGGAAGGTGAGGAACGAGTGAGTGAGTCAGAGGGAGAAGAGGTGGATGAACATCAAATTCTGGGTTTTGGTGAGCGGGAGGTTTCTGAGGCAAGGGAGGGAGAAGTAGGTGAGCAGGCAGAGGCGGCCGATTCTGAATGGACCGTCTCTGTCCAATTGAGAGGCCAAGAGGTAACATTTGAGAGTGATCTTAACCCCTTAAGCCGGACAACCCTGCAAATTACCATCAATCCAATGGTTGAAACAACCCCATCCATCCACTTGATATCCTCTCAAAGGATATCACTTCATTCTGTGGGGACATCGCACATACTCCATCACCCTCTCACTCGGAGAGTCGTGGTGTTGAAACAGGTCACACGTCGCCCCCAGTGACCATCCTTCATTCGACCACAGCTCACTCTCCACCCCCCCCCCCCCCACACACAGCATGATGCCTTCGTGGTGTCCACCCATGAACGAGCTGCCTTCGTGGCAGCTCCAGAAACTTCCATATCGGCGCATCCCGTAGTGGAGCCAGAAGTGACGGAAGGAGGACCTGATGTTACCCCTCAAACGCCGTCAACATCAGGCCATCCCGAGATTAATCTCGAGATGCTAACAGTAGCTCTACGTACTGCTAGTGTTGTCACCCGGGCTGACCTGGAACCCAGAAGGAGGCTGCCGAAGAGAGACATACCATCCTTCTATCATTCATTAAGGGTAAGGGTGTTGCATCTGAGGATCTGCCTCCACCAGGAACCCGATCAGTCCAAGCTCAGAATTCAGAATTATCAGACAAGATAGATGTGCTTACAAGATTAATTTTACAAGTCCAGGAGCTAGTAAAACTCTAGAATAGATCGTCTTGAGTCTGCGGTTATCGAGCTACAGTTTCGTCCTCAGGCTGAATCTGACAAAAGAAAACATGACGATCAGGACGAACCTGATCGCCATGAGGGGGAGAAGCGACAAAGAATTCAGTCTGAGGACCCGATAATGATTGTAGGGGGAGCCGAATCAGAGGGAGCAGATATACCAGGGTCTAGGGAACAGAGGTATGGGGCTCAAGAGATGTTAGAAGACGAGCCTATGGTTGAAGGCCCGGCTCCTTTGGATCCAATGACAACTATGGTGGAGTATGATCCTATCTTTGAAAAAGTCGAAATCATATTACTGCCTGACACAGACTCTAATATTGACGAGGACTATCCTCTACTCATTCCAAAGCCTGAACCCGAGTTGCCACAAAAATCCTCTCCATCTTTTGAATTCTAAAATTCCCCGCCCCATGTGCCACAACAAGAAATACTATCATCCATCCAAGCTCCCTCCCCTACTCTCAAAGAAACCCCTCTAATCCAAAGTCCTCCCAAAGTCCAAACAATACCCCAACCTCAAGCCCAGGAACCAGAGCCTTCAGGCACTAGAGTTGTGGATTCATTTGATGCTAGACCTAAAGGACCTTGTATCCACGATGAAAGTGATTTATATTGGGTCATCTTGTATACAAAAGGTGGGGTACATTCCTTGCCAGATGAATTAAAAGAAGAACTTAGGCAAGAAGGAAGGGGGAAAAGTTTTAAATTACTTGAAGCCCCTCCGGCTGAAATAGAAGAACCCCCTGTTCAAGGCCTAAAGGATTTTTTGAAGAAGTTCCCGGCAGAGCAGTTTCAGAATCCATTTTTGGAAGAAAGGTTTAAGATGGTATTCAGGAAAAAGCCGGGGTCATTCAGCAAGCGTTTATTGATGGAGCTTACAAATGTATCAAAAGCTGAACAGGCCGAGTATAACCAAATGATGCTCAGGGAGAAAAGGCCAAAGGAAAATATTGGTCAAAGTCAAAGATCAAAAAGGTTGTCAACATTTGTATGTAAAAAAGAGCACGAGTGTTCACTCCTGCTTTTGAGGTGCTCATAGAAGATGGAATAGTACAAGAACTACATGAAAGTGATCTAGAGTACGTGAATGTGGACGACGTTGAGTATTTACACGACAGACTGAAAAACAGAATCAAGAAACGTCTTACTCACATGACAGCAGTTGCCGCCCTTACTAGAAGCGTGAACCGCCGCTCAATTGTCATGTGCTTAAGGGACTTTCAAATGGCAATTGAGAGTGTGCTGGTAAAAGTCGGTCTGAAAGCCCCTGAGCAAAACATATTTCTGCTAGACCATTACTTGGCTTGCAAAGTTTTATTAAGAGGGCAGCTGGGAATTCTATTTTTGAATCAAAACGGACGGAAATGGTTTATGTGCTTTGAGGACTTACCTTGTTACCCCGACGGAAATATCAGATTAGTCAGAGCCGAGCTCTCCAAAAGAATAAAAGAATATAATGCCCAAACAAATCCTGAACTTAGACGCCAACCCAAGGAGATTCAAGAGATCCTCAGCTGCATAGAATATCTGAACGAGAGGCTACATCTCAGGCAAGTGACTAGAGGGTTCGACGTCGTCCTTGGCCTCCGAGAATCTATAGATCATGCCCGAGTTCACCCACAATGATCAAAAAGGGGTAGATTGTTAGATATTTAATTTTGGTCTTGTGGCTTTCTTTTGAAATAAATATTCTTAGTTTATTTCATTGTAATTTATTTCAAGACTTTGGTTAAGTTGTTTCTTTATTTTTCAAGTAGAGGGGGACAAAGTGTAATACATGGAAACTTGCTTTTATTCCCATGTAAAGTAGGTGACCTAGGGTTTTGTAATCATACACACGATTATTGAATTTATCAGCCGCCGCTTTTTGAGAGAACATTCTCTTTGTCTTTTTCATAATCATTCTGCAATCATTGAGTTTAATATTCTGTTTGCTTGAATATTGTGTGCAATCATTATATGAGTGCTGAATATATCTGGGAAATCAATTTTAACAGATTCCTATATATAAAACTTGGTAATTTAATAAGTCATGTATATATGTAAAACTATTAAATCACAATGAACTCGAAAATAATATTAAACTGATCAATTTAATTCAAATATTTGAATACTTGATTTTGTTTGTACAACTGGCTTTTTCTTCGCTAAATGGCACTAATCCTGATGAGTATTGGCAGCGTTAGCGTCCAATGGTGGAGACACCTGCAATAAAAATTAAGAAATGCATTTGTTAGTAATATAAATGTATAAAATGTTAATTAGCATAATTAATACAATAAATGCTTTCCACAGATTTTGGTGCACGAGTTGAGAATTATTTTGGCTTCTCCCTTTGTGCATCAAACTGAGCCATAAGTTGGTGAACCATTGCCTGTGTATCTTCCACTTGCGTTGTCAACAACTTTATCTTAAGTTCTTTGTCTTCACGTTCGCGTCTCAGATCAGCTTCACGTTCGTGTCTCTCAGCTTCACGTTCGCGTCACTTAGTAGCAAGTTCTGCTTCAAGTAGTTTGACTACCTCATAATCCGATGCTTTTCTTCAAGGAATATTAAAGTATTTTCTGATTGTCACTCCGCTTCCCACCCCTCTTGCATATCCCGACTTTTCGGACCAAATACCTCTATCAAGGCATCAGCCCCCTCATCAACCATTAAGGTTCCGACTTTGAGATTGTCCTCGGTGGCTCTCTGCATTAAAGATTCCAATAGGCAGTACGTGATTTGTTTCATGAAAATAAACATGAATATGTAATTAAATTATGTATTAGCATATATCTGTCAAGCATATATATATGTCAAAATGCTTACTACTTCATCGGCCTTTACTTTAGTCCATTCATCTTGAAATACCCCTTCTTTGTTTTGCCTTCCTTTCAACCACAATATACCACGTGGGGGTTCTTCATCTGCTTCAATTACTTTTTCTTCGATCTTATAATCATCAAACACCCATGTAAAGTTAAACCAATTAGTATATATATACAGTACTTAGAAAATAGAATACATAAAACAGATTCAAATTACTGTTCAGTAAATGTAGTTACCATTTTCTTTTTCACATATTCGTATGCACCTCGTCCCATAGAATGCGGATAAACAGACTTGGAGCACGTCTCTTTAGATGCATCTGACTTTTTCTTAATATCAGAACAAAATGATAATTAAAGTTTGCAAACACAATATATAATATGAAAGATATATATATGGATTTAATTATAATATAACCAAAACCTGGTAAGCTTCTGTGCTAAATAACTTATACCTGCAATTTGGGTATAGTCTAAGGACCATTTTTTGCAATTTACTCTTATTTGAATTCAAACCAACAGAAATGATAAACCAATATTTGTACATAAACCTAAACATCTATTGTATTATAAATAAACTAAGTTTATAAAATAACTACTTGATTAATTTGAACCTAAGTTTTATTATTCATGGAATGGAATGAAATGGAAATGAAATGATTATATATAACCCACATAAGTTTATAAAATAATTACTTGATTAATATAAACCTTTATATTATTCATGGAATGGAATGGAATTGAATTGATTGTATATAACCTAAATTTAGAAAATTACTTGATTAATTTCAGCCTAATTTTTATTATTCATGGAATGGAATGGAATTGAATTGATCATATATAACCTAAGTTTATAAAATGACTTGATTAATTTTAAACTAAGTTTTATTATTCACTAGGGTTAATTTGAGAAATTCTGTTTTTGCAAATTTCGAACTGTTAGTTCAATTTCTCAAGCTGTTAGTGCATTTTCTCAAACTGTTAAGTGTTATATATTTTGTAAGTGATGATGATATATTATATCTTATATTTTGAACGGCAAGAATATCATTAACAACCAAACTTATATAAGCTAAATAACTTATACCTGCAATTTGGGTATAGTTTAATAACCATTTTTTTTTTTTTTGCAATTTACTGTAATTTGAATTCAAACCAACAAAAATGATAAACCAATATTTGTACGTAAATCTAAACATATATTGTGTTATAAATCAAAACCTGCTTGTGGTAATTACAAGTATTAGCATTGTATTCTGTACAAAGTTTGTACCAAAACCATACATTGACATCCCAGGTTTGTATAAAATTGTGATAACAAGCATCCTAAATACAATCCAAGTCTTCTAAGAAACCCACTCACCAAGAAAAAGAAAAAAATCTTAAAAATCTAAGTCTTCCATGCGTACTGACTCTCGTTTTTTTGTTCCTACTGATCATGTGAGAAGAGTGCCAAAAACGTCTATGCAATATTCCGAGGAGAAATAATATTGGTTAAAGATTAATTACGCACCCACAGTGAGTACAGTAGATTTCGCATGTTTATATCTGTTTTATGTTAAGCTTTGCCTGCTGAGACCTGTTGTTTCATTTGTTTGGTTGGAATTCTACTAACTTGCGTATATTTAAGATGCACATTCCCACTTGTTGCATGTCCGTTCGATTGTTGTGCATCTTGTGATGGACCGGTGGGTCGCATCAATTACTCTGATGTTACTGCGCTATATGACGCTGGAGCTGATCCCTCCAGGTCCGGTAGGCAGCAAGTCATCCCCGATCGTACGTTGTCTCAGATGGTATGTCTAAATGCCGAGCTATGGGCTCGAAGGGGCTGCGGATCTGGTCCGTACTTGGTGTACGAAGAGGGTATACGATGTTTGTCATCGGTTTTACCCTTGGGCTTCATAAAAAATTATAAAATGCGCAATCTGTGTATTCACTAAGCATTCGCTTATCCCTTGGTTGTTGATGTTTTTACAGGAAAAGGAAAGTCTGCAGCCGGACCGTCTAGCTAGGTCATTTGATCAAGTGATTGAAGATTATCTACTAATCAGAGTGGTAATTGAATGTTGGGATTGTTTCTATAATATGTAATTGGGGATGATTGTAATGTTACTGAGTATGTAGACTTAGAATTGGAACCTTGTAGCACCGTAGGGTGTTTGAAACAGATGTAATATTTATTTATGTATTTTTATTGCTTCCGCACTTAAATTAAGCTTTCAGGTCATTATGTAATCAATTATGTGGTGTATAATCCTGGGTGTTATGTAAATGGTGGTTGTTGCGGCAAGGGTGTCACACGAGATGGTATCAGAGCAGTAGTTTGAGATTCAAGTGTCCATGAGGTCTTGGTCTCAAACATTAAGTGATGATATGTAGTGGTTTAAGTAATGATCTGAACAAAGATAGGTTACGATCTAGTAATTATAAGAGATTGACTTTCATACGGGACAAATGGGTGGTGTCTTTAAATTAATGACGTGTTACTAAACAAGTTATATGTTTATATTTCAGAACATGTCAGGAGGAGGAATGACACCTGAAGAAACAAGGGAGATGATGCTAGCCATGATGGCTGAGCAGAACAAGATGATTCAAGATCAGTTTCGGGCTTGAGATGAGGCCGGAGCTAAGAGAAGGGAGGATAAGAGAAAGAACAAGAAAAAGGAATGGGGCAACAATGAGGAACAAGATGACAATACCGGGTCATCTAACAAACCCAGAGGCTGTCGTTTCAAGGACTTTAAGGGAAATGGTGCTGTAGAGTTTAATGGATTGGGAGGCGCTGTTGCCGCACTCGAATGGATAACGGCTACCGAACGGACATTCCGAATCAGCGACTGTGCTGAGAAGGATATGATTCGGTATGCTACAGCGATGTTCACTAACGACGCAATCATGTGGTGGAATTCCATGGTTAATGCTTTAACCTTGGAGAAAGTGGCTGTCATGACGTGGGCTGAGTTCACTGATTTGTTCACTTAGCAGTATTGTCCGGTTGATGAGCGCCAAAGACTGGAGGCAAAGTTCATGGCCTTGAATCAGGGGACTAAGACTGTGTCCCAGTATGTCGTGGAATTCACTAGGCTGAGTTTGTTTGCGCCTCATCAAGTTGCCGAAGACTGGAGGCAAATGTAGGTTTGAGGCTGGTTTGGATATTGAGATCAGGCGAGTTATGAGTAACATTCGCTATCCTACATTTGCTGGTTTACTTGAGGTTGCCAGAAATGTAGAACAAATTCTGATCATGTCGGGTTATTCTGTTGGGTCTGCTGCTGCTTCCACCAACCCAACATAACCGTCACCGCCGAAGCGCCAGCGCGAGGGAGGATATTCTGGATCTTCCCGGTCATCACAATATTCGCCTCAACAGTATTATCGCCGACAGTCTGGTACTTCTGGTCGCGCTCGTGCTTATTCCATCAACACCGAGCCGCAATATTGCAATAAGTGTCATCTGGAGCATTTTGGCAAGTGCACTAATGGACGCGCTTGCTTTTGCTGTGGAGAATTGGGCCATTTTCAGAGCGAGTGCCCACAAAAAGCTGATGCTTACTATAAGTGTGGGGTGTGGGGACACTATCGTAGGAACTGTAGGAAGAATGCTCCAGCAATTGCTGCTCCATCGTCGACCAGATCATCCGGAGGATCTAGTGGTGGTTCAGTCAACCGCCGGAACCAGCCACAAAGGGCACCGGCTCGTGCTTTTAAATTATGGCAGAGGAGGCTAGGGAAAACCCAGAGGTGGTTATGGGTACGTTTATTGTAAATTCCTTGCCTGCACGAGTTCTTTTTGATTCGGGTGCCAATCGGTCCTTTGTGTCTACTGTTTTTGCACAACGACTTGCCATGCAACTGTCTAGATTATCCGCTGTACTTGACATAGAAACTGCTAGCAACACTTTAGTCAAGGTAGATCACGTATACCGTAATTGCACATTAGTAATTGAAGATGTAGTCTTCAATTTAGATCTGATTCCGATAGAGTTCAGCGAGTTTGACGTGATTGTCGGGATGGACTGGTTGATCGAAAATGAAGCCCACATAGTTTGTAAGAATCGTATGGTAAAGATAACTACTCCGGAGGGGCGTGAGATATGTATATATGGGGATAGGAGAAGCGGGGATCTGTGTTTGCTGACTATTGCAAAAGCCCGAAAGCTTGTTGCAAAGGGGTGTGACGCTTACTTAGCATATGCGATTGATGCTAAGGCTGAGAAAAGGACTTTCGCCGATGTGCCTGTTGTTTCACAATTCCCGGATGTGAAACTGGAAGACTTGTCTGGCGTGCCGCCTGAGAGACAAGTGGAGTTTAGAATTGACCTGATCCCTGGAGCTGCACCGGTAGCTCGTTCTCCTTATCGTCTTGCTCCTACCGAGATGCAAGAGATGATGAAACAACTCCAGGAGTTGTTGGACAAGGGCTTCATTCGATCGAGTTCATCACCGTGGGGAGCTCCGGTACTATTTCTTAAGAAGAAAGATGGCACGATGCGAATGTGCATTGATTACCGGGAGCTGAATAAGCTGACTATTAAGAACAAGTATCCGCTGCCAAGGATAGACGACTTGTTTAATCAGCTACATGGGACAAGTGTATTTTCTAAGATTGATTTGAGATCGGGGTACCATCAGTTGAAGGTACGAGAAGAGGATGTGCCTAAGACAGCATTTAGGACACGTTATGGGCATTATGAGTTCTTGGTTATGCCTTTCGGGTTAACCAATGCCCCGGCTGTCTTTATGGATCTAATGAACCGAGTTTGCAGGCCGATGTTAGACAAATCGGTGATTGTATTTATTGATGACATTCTGGTGTATTCTAAGTCTGAGGCTGAGCACGCTGATCACCTAAAGGAATTATTGGAGTTGTTAAGAAAGGAAAGGTTGTATGCCAAATTCTCAAAGTGTGAGTTTTGGCTACAACAGATACAGTTTCTAGGAAATGTAATTTCGGGGGCTGGGATTTCAGTAGATTCGGCTAAGGTAGAAGCGATAAAGAATTGGGAGCCGCCTCGTTCAGCTACAGAAGTTAGGAGTTTTCTTGGACTGGCGGGCTACTATAGGAGGTTTATAAAGGACTTTTCAAATATTGCAGTTCCTTTAACTGCATTGACAAAGAAGAATGCACCTTTTGTCTGGGAAACCGTGCAGCAAGAGGCGTTTGATATTTTGAAGAAGACGCTAAGTGAAGCTCCGATACTTGCTCTACCAGAGGGCAATGAGGATTTTGTAGTATACACTGATGCATCGAGATTGGGATTAGGCGCTGTACTGATGCAGCGTGGAAAGGTTATAGCATATGCTTCAAGATAGTTGAAGCAGCATGAGAAGAATTATTCGACTCATGATTTGGAGTTAACCGCAGTTACATTTGCTTTGAAGTTATGGAGACACTATCTGTACGGGACTAAGTGTCAATTATACACGGACCATAAGAGTTTAAAATACATCTTTAGTCAAAAGGAACTCAATATGAGGCAGCGACGATCGATGGAATTAATAAAGGATTATGATTGCGAAATCCTTTATCATCCCGGAAAGGCTAACGTAGTAGCCGATGCTTTGAGTCGCAAAGCTTATGCTAAGGATTGCTGCTATATGATGAAGTCTACTATGTTAACGTCTACCATTATAAATGATGTTAAGGCCGCTCAGGAGGAAGCCTTGAAAGATGAGAATATTGGTGCTGAGGATATAAGGGCACATATTAAAAATATGGAGACGAGCGAGTCGGGATTGAAAGGGATATACGGGAGGATATGAGTGCCGAAGTTTGGGGGTATGAGGGAGGTAATCATCGAAGAAGCACACAAGTCTAGGTTTTCTGTACATCCTGGAAGTACAAAGATGTACAACGAACTGAAAGCAGACTTTTGGTGGCCGGGATTGAAGAAGGATATCGGTCAGTACGTAGAACGATGTAGGACTTGCCGGCTTGTGAAAGCCGAACATCAGCAACCTTATGGCAGTCTGCAACCACTCCCCATTCCAGAATGGAAGTGGGAACACATCACTATGGACTTCGTTACAAAACTGCCGACTAGGCGTCAAAACGATGCAGTTTGGTTGATAGTTGATAGGTTAACTAAGTCGGCACACTTTATACCAATTCGGGAAAGTTATTCATTAGAAAAGTTGGCTCAAATTTACATGGACGAGATCGTTTCTAGGCATGGGGTACCTAAGTCCATAATATCAGATCGAGATAGCCGATTTACTTCGAACTTCTGGTCGGCTTTACAAGAAGGGTTGGGAACAAGGATCGCTATGAGTACGGCTTACCGACCACAAACCGATGGTCAGAGTGAACGGACCATCCTTACCTTGGAGGATATGATGAGAGCGTGTATACTAGACCTCGGTGGCAATTGGGATGATCATCTACCACTAATAGAGTTTTCGTATAACAACAGCTATCACGCAACAATAAAGAAGGCGCCGTTTGAGGCTTTATACGGGAGAAGGTGTAGGACTCCTACTTGTTGGAGAGAAACTGGTGAAACACCGATTGCTGGGCCGGCATTGCTTCAAGAAACAAACGAGAAGATACAGCTGATTAGGCAGAATATGAAAGCGGCCCAGGATCGTCAGAAGAGTTATTACGATAGGAGGCACAAACCAATCAACTTTGAAATAAATGATTGGGTATATCTGAAAGTATCACCTATGAGAGGTGTTACTCATTTCGTGAAGAGAGGAAAGTTGGCTCCGAGATTCGTCGGACCATTCAAGATAATAGAAACAGTGGGAAACCAGTCTTACCGTTTAGAATTGCCTGAAGGAATGTCGGGCATACATCCGGTGTTCCATGTTGGGAACCTTAGAAAGTCTTTTACTACTGAGAATGAGGATTGGGCTGATCACACTAAGCTGCAAGTTGATGAAAGGCTCCGGTATGTTGAGGAGCCGGAGTGTGTGTTAGATACTAAGGTGAAGAAATTGAGAAGTAAAGAGATCGAAATGGTGCTTGTACGTTGGAAGCATCATAAGGGAGCCAATCATACATGGGAGACTAAAGCTGACATGTTAAGGAAATATCCGCAGCTGTTTGAAGTCAAATAACTTCGAGGACGAAGTTTGAGCGTGGTGGAGCCCATGCTGTAACATCCTCGAATTTAATTCAGATTTGTTTAGACGGATAATTTATAATTAAGTTGAATTATGAGCAATGATTATGCATTTGGATAGTTAAAAGTTTGACGTAATTTTAAGGCAAATAAAGGAGGGTTAATTGGGAATAATAACTCATCAAATGATGTGATTTAAACGTGAGTTTCGGATGTCGGTTCCGAATGTTGTAATACTTTTATTTGCACTAAGTAATGCTAATTTGTTAAAGACCATGTAATGATAATATGTTTATCATATGAAAATGTAACAGGTCCCTTGTGGTGTTGTTTAACCCACAGTGGGGTACTTTGTGGATCCGGTTGAAATTCCGAGGAGAAATAATATTGGTTAAAGATTAATTACGCACCCACAGTGAGTACAGTAGATTTCGCATGTTTATATCTGTTTTATGTTAAGCTTTGCTTGCTGAGACCTGTTGTTTCATTTGTTTGGTTGGAATTCTACTAACTTGCGTATATTTAAGATGCACATTCCCACTTGTTGCATGTCCGTTCGATTGTTGTGCATCTTGTGATGGACCGGTGGGTCGCATCAATTACTCTGATGTTACTGCGCTATATGACGCTGGAGCTGATCCCTCCAGGTCCGGTAGGCAGTAAGTCATCCCCGATCGTACGTTGTCTCAGATGGTATGTCTAAATGCCGAGCTATGGGCTCGAAGGGGCTGCGGCTCTGGTCCGTACTTGGTGTACGAAGAGGGTATACGATGTTTGTCATCGGTTTTACCCTTGGGCTTCATAAAATTTTATAAAATGCGCAATCTGTGTATTCACTAAGCATTCGCTTATCCCTTAGTTGTTGATGTTTTTACAGGAAAAGGAAAGTCTGCAGCCGGACCGTCTAGCTAGGTCATTTGATCAAGTGATTGAAGATTATCTACTAATCAGAGTGGTAATTGAATGTTGGGATTGTTTCTATGATATGTAATTGGGGATGATTGTAATGTTACTGAGTATGTAGACTTAGAATTGGAACCTTGTAGCACCGTAGGGTGTTTGAAACAGATGTAATATTTATTTATGTATTTTTATTGCTTCCGCACTTAAATTAAGCTTTCAGGTCATTATGTAATCAATTATGTGGTGTATAATCCTGGGTGTTATGTAAATGGTGGTTGTTGTGGCAAGGGTGTCACATAATGTATAATTAAATATAATAAAAGTCTAGGTTCAATTTATAATTAGGAATAGTTTACTTTGTGGGGAATCTTAATTTTCAAGAATTTAAGGAGAGTGTTTGGACAAACTCCCAACTTAAGCTTAGGTATAAATAATATTGTTCTCTTAGGGTTTTTGGAGAAAACACAAAGGAGCCTCCATCTAGCCTCCACCTAGTGTGTGTATTTTTTAGTGTGTGAAAGTTCCTAGAGATTGAGTGTCAAAATTCTCTCTTGTAATCTTCATATTCTTAATACAAATCGTTTGATTATTGTGTTTGAGTGCAAAATATACTGGGAATCAAAGTTGTCAATTGGTATTAGAGCAAGAAGATTGGATTTAAACTTGAAATCTCAGATTTGTTCGTGTTCTTCACAAAAAACGTCATGAAATTGGGATGAAACTTCAAAAAATCACCAAAAATTCATACGATGTCCATTTGAGCTGATTTTTGGATATGTTGTGCTAGTATATGCCAGAAACATCCTGTAAATATTTTAGAGGCTAACTCTAAATATCGAGGGAGTAATCGCAATTTTACTATTCTGGTCATTTTCGGTTACGTTTTTGTGATTATATCTTTGATTTGAGTGATATACTTGTTGAAATGATCTGAAATTTTGCATGAATGATCTTATATATTAGATAATTTGTTCTGGAAATTTTCGTGATCTAATTTGAAGTATCCAAGGAGTAATTGCATTTTTTAAATCTAATTGTTCTTCGTGTTCTTCGCAAAAATCACAGGTTTTGCTCTTAAATCTAATTTGAAGTATCCAAGGTTTTGAATTTTTCTATAGAAAAGCTGAAATTTCAACGTCAAAAATCCGTTTCTGATCCAAGTTTCTCCAAGTTACCAACCCCGGATACATCCGAACTTGTGAAGTTTCTGAGTTTTTCCAGTTTCCAATCTAGAAGATCCACCTTTTGCACTCCACAATCATGACTCAAGGATTTTCCACACATGAGAAGACTGTCGAGGAGGAGAAAGTTGATATATCTCCAGTCTGTCTCATCAACCACTCCAAACAGGTACAAAGTTCTTCATCTTCGTCTTATTTATTTAATATACAATCCTTATCTGAATTTAAATCTAGTGATGAATTTGATGAACTGCATGCACAACTACATGAATTAAAGAATGAATTGATTGCTGAAAAAGAACAATCCGCTGTGTATAAAAAGAAATGGCTAAACAACCATGAGGTGATAAAGAAGATGTTAATTGAAAAGGTAGATGTGAGGATAGGAATAAATACCTTGAATCTTGTATGGATAAACTCACTGATGAAAAGAACTCTTTAAAATCAGAAATATCAGTTCTTTCAAAACGCATAGAGTCTGTAAGCATGGAAAACATAGAAAGTTTGGAAAAATACAAAATGATAGAAGAAGAAAGAATAGGTTTGTACTCTCGCATAAAGACCCTAGATGATGAATTTCTAAAACGGGGTCAAACTGAACAAACTATTCATTTAAACCAACCCAAAGAGACTAGGTTTTATCATTCCAAACAAGGAATTGGTTTTAAAAATCCTAAGTACTTGGAAAAGGTTCAACATGTTTTACCTATCATAAAATGAGATATATGGGTGCTGGGTTGAAATCTTTCGTTTATCAATCATCGGAAGAAATTTAACCCAAGAGGATGACAAACGAAATGAAAACAAAGAAAAAGAAATGTCTTTCAAATATGATGAGCTAAACGAGAGTTATCTCTATAGAGTACCTTCTCTAGAGGAGGACTTCTTGTCAAGCTATTCAGAGGCTGAAATGAATGCAGAACCTATCAAACCAATCCATCGTCTTTACATTCCTACAAAAGTTTTTCAATATAAAATCAAAGTTTTAGAAAAGGAATTAAAGACAACTCGGAAGAAAGCTCTTGATTATCAAGAAGCTCTTCTCAAGAGTGACGAAAAATTGGCAAATCAAAGTTTTGAACAAAACGTAGAATTAACCATCTACAAAGAAAAGCTTGACACAATTTCAGAAAGGTTAAATTCTCATTTAAAAGATTCAAAGGTTTCTCATCCTAAAAAAGTCCATCTCACATCATCTGAAAAAGGTAAAGCCAAGGTTGAAGTTTCTTCTGTCAGTTGTAAAGGTGAGTACTCCAAATCTTCCAAAGATGAGGTTTCAAAGAAGACTCGGAGTCAATCTAAGTCTTCCAAGAAACCCACTTACCATGGAAAAGAACATTTTTCAAAGTCTAAGTCTTCCAAACGTACGAACTCTCATTGATTTGTTCCTACAGATCATGCAAGAAGGATTCCTAAAATAACACCTCTTGATTTTCAAAGTTTTTTTTTGTAAAAAAGGCAGTCATCCCTTAATATTTTGTGAAAATCGATAGTAGTGCTAGTGTGCCTGGAAAGGATGTTGCTAGTAATCCTTCAAAATACTCTTTTTGCAATCTGTTTCAATTATGTCCAAAAAGCTTTCGGCGTGCTGTTCCTTAAATGACTATGTTTGTACCTTTTCCTGAAAAACGGAAACACCGCCAATCTAAGTAAACAAAAGTGCATGACTCATCACCGCCTGACAAATTGGAAAAACCATCGCCAAAGGCCAAGCCTAAGGCATTTCCAAAGTCACCCAAGCCAAAGGTTGTTCCATTACCTAAGGTTGTTTCAAAATCAGCTGAACCCATATACAAATGGGTACCAAAAGGTTCTGCATCTAAACCTGTGTCGAATGATGAATGGATTCCTACTGTTGTGTTGTTACATGACGATGGAAATCCTAAATCTAACAAGAAAGGACCCATCTTTCGATGGGTACCGAAAGTGGTTTAATATTTTTGCAGGTTAGATGGTTTTCAGATCACTTCAGACTGGAACCCGGAGTTCAATGTAAAGGCTTCTGATCACTCAGTTCAGGACCCGATCTTTAGTGAAATGGCTTTTACTTACTTCCGAGTAGAATCTGTGCCTCAAAGCAATGACTTCTTCATCAAGACACATCAGAACCCGTTCTTTCATGTTTAGATGGTTTCTAAACACCCAGTTTAGAACCCGTGGTTCTGCGACTTATCTATAATTTTCTCTACTTTTTATGCTTATCAGTTTGAGTTTGAGTTTCATCCTTGAAATTCACTCATAACATTTTAAGTTTCACTGATACTGTTCTTATTTGCAAGGGGAGTTTCAGATGCGCTTTGAAAATGACATCTTAACGAAAAGTGTGTAAGCATTCTGAATACTCTAATGCACACTTAAAAAGGTTTTGTTAGAATAATCTGATTCTCTAATTGATTAAGTTTCCACCAAGATTAATTGATCTAATCTTTGTGATGATCTTGATCTCATTATTCCTGAGATTCTCTCATGATTCTCTCATACATCAAGTTTCTCCCATACAAGCTAATTCTTTCATGATAGTCTGATTTATTTTCAAATCTAATATCAAACTTTCTATTGTAGTTCTCTCATACAGTCTCTCAAACTTCCCAAGATATTTCTTTCGACTCTCAACCATCTTCTGGAATACCCCATGAGCTTAACTGCTACATCCTTCAAGATATCATGCTGACTCCGATGATGTCCAATATGTGTGATTAGGCATATATATATCGTTCCTATGGTCTAAACCAGAGCCGGAAGACCTACCCAAGGAGCAAACCACTTTAGTTTGTGTGAGTAAGGGTTCTTAGGCCAATTAGCTGAGGAGTGTTACTTACCACGGGGTACTAGCAGGGTCGAGCATAGATAAAATGCAAATGAGAGGGCTTATCGAAAGGAGATGGGGTGCATCATGAGCTAAAAGTGAGCTGGAGGGAGTACAGTTGAAAAATGACGAGAGCTGAGGGGTGAGAAAGGATTAAAAGAAAAGATAAATCCTACCAACACCGTGTCAGTCTGCTGGGTTTCCTACATCTGCTACCAAATTCCATGTGTTGGAATTAGGTATTGAACAAGACATCATGGACTTAGTGACGCATGCACCTAACCTCCCTAGCTACTCAGTTGTCTCTTAAAAGACTTCTGTTTCAATTCACACGGAGTTATATAACGTACTCTATCGGCATATCATTTGGATATTGTTGATATTGAAACAAGGAAGACATCCACTCCGGTCTTCGACTTCAGTTGATGCACTTTGTGTCTAGAGCTTAATGTTATACACTTTTAGGACACATGGAGTCTACAGTCTGCATGACTATAAACAGCTTGTCTACCGAGACAAAGCCGGAACAAATATGAGTGATTCTTTCATGATAAAGGATTTCACGATGATTATTTAGAAATCCTACCAGTGTTAATGTCACACCAGCGCTGAACGTAGGTCACATAGACTTAGTCTATTGTGCAAATAGAACTCCTATGTGGAACTGGAATGTTACTTACAAATGAATTTGTTTCATATTCTTATATTCAGGTTGCCAAGCCATGATCTTCACTGTAATATCCTTTTGGTCCTGAAAATTTTGTAATGAGGGAGAGATTGTTGTTTCTGAAGGTGAGAGAAAATTTTATGATGTAACTGTTTATATTCTGTTATTGAGGGGGAGAGTTACTGATTGAGATTGTAACATGAGAGAGATAAGTACTTCTATTTCTGTCATGTTCCTAAATGTAATATTTTCTTTCTGAGTCTGTATTCATCTATTTCAATGAAGAAAGAAGATTTGAAGACACATTGAGGTTGTTCATTTGAAGGGGAGAGCTGAAGTGATTACATGATGATCATATTCTCATGATCATCATGAGGGGAAGAATGTTCTGAAAAGAGTTTAAATGTTTTGAAAGACCTACTAAACGCAAGGGGAGAGCCACCGATCTGAAACATTTAAGGGGGAGTCATCTGAAGAAGATTAATGATATACTTCAAAAGTTTAGAGATCAGAGTTACTTCGAAGATCAGATATCAGAGTTTAGAGCCCAAGACTTCAGAAGAATCCAAGCGTGGATTACAAGAAGGGGGAGATTTTTAGAAATTTCATTTCTTGTAATTCAAGCTTGTGTAATTGCTCTTATTTGTAAATATTTAATTATATATTAAAGGGGAGATTGTTAGCCCTCCGATATGGTAACATTGATTGACTTGATTGGAAAGTATGTTACCTTAAATAGAAAAAAAATTAGTATGTTACCCAAATTAAAAAAACTGTGACAGTATGTTACCTTTTGACGTAATTAACCCTTAATATAATATGTCAGAAAAATCACAAAAAGATTTTATTTGTTTTAAATATATCAAAAAGCCAAAAATATTTTTATTTTATTTTATTTTTGTCTTAACTTAATTTCTAGGAAAACCACAAAAATATTCTCTTTAGTTTAATTTACACTAATTTCTGTATTTATTTTGTTTTTCAATGAAAACTAAGAAAAGTCAAAAATATGTTTTTGGGCTCATTTTTTTGTTTTAATTTTTGGTTCAAATTTTTGTTTAAAGTGTGTGTTTGGCCCAATTTTTGTTTTAAAAATTTTAAACCAGCTGGCCCACATTTGTTAGAAACGCGCGGACCCTTATGGCCGACCCGGCCCGCCCCTACTTTAATTAGGCGGGTCAAATGGTCAACCCTTCTTCCCTAAGTTTTCTTTCATCTTCTTCCTCATTCTCTTTCTAAAAACCGTCGATTGCCACCACCTTTCCTCCATTAACAGTCGTCCAACCTCCAACAACCACCACTTTCTTACATTTTTCTTACATTTTTCTTACATTTTCAACCTTCTGCACTATAAGGTAACTTCTTTTTTACTTTATTTCAGTAAATAACATCATATATAGTGTTTTTAATTTACGAATTTTCTTAGGTTTTTCATTCGGTTTTTACTTATTTTAGGTCCATTAATCTGCTCTTTTTAGCTTCATGTAGTTATATAAAATGTTAATGGCATGTTTCTACTCTAGGATCTGTATTTTCATGCATTTTTATGTAATTTGTTAACTGTTCACGTTGCATGTGCATGAACATTCAATGCTGAAAATATTCTAATTCCTGAATTCGGACAATCCGAAGTTCAGACCATCCGGACTTCAGATGAATTTCCTTAGAAAATTTTCAAATATTTTAACTATTTCATCCAAATTCGGACCACTGTGCATCCGAATTCGGACCACTGTTCATCCGAATTCAGTCCTCATCCGAATTCGGTCCCCTTCCTTACATTTTTCATGCATTTTCCATCCGAACTTCGGATTGAGGTGCTCAGAGAAGATGGAATAGTACAAGAACTACATGAAAGTGATCTAGAGTACGTGAATGTGGACGACGTTGAGTATTTACACGACAGACTGAAAAACAGAATCAAGAAACGTCTGACTCACATGACAACAGTTGCCGCCCTTACTAGAAGCATGAACCGCCGCTCCATTGTCATGTGCTTAAGGGACTTTCAAATGGCAATTGAGAGTGCGCTGGTAAAAGTCGGTCTGAAAGCCCCTGAGCAAAACATATTTCTGCTAGACCATTACCCGGCTTACAAAGTTTTATTGAGAGGGCAGTCGGGAATTCTATTTTTGAATCAAAACGGACGGAAACGGTATACGCGCTTTGAGGACTTACCTTGTTACTCCGACGGAAATATCAGATTAGTCAGAGCCGAGCTCTCTTAAAGAATAAAAGAATATGATGCCCAGACAAATCCTGAACTTAGACGCCAACCCAAGGAGATTCAAGAGATCCTCAGCGGCATAGAATATCTGAACGAGAGGCTACATCTCAGGCAAGTGACTAGACGGTTCGACGTCGTCCTTGGCCTCCGAGAATCTATAGATCATGCCCGAGTTCACCCAAAATGATCGAAAATGGGGAGATTGTTATATATTTAATTTCGATCTTGTGGCTTTCTTTTGTAATAAATATTCTTAGTTTATTTCGTTGTAATTTATTTCAAGACTTTGGTTAAGTTGTTTCTTTATTTTTCAAGTAGAGGGGGCCAAAGGGTAATACATGGAAACTTGCTTTTATGCCCATGTAAAGTAGGTGACCTAGGGTTTTGTAATCGTACACACGATTATTGAATTTATCAGCCGCCGCTTTTTGAGAGAACATTCTCTTTGTCTTTTTCATAATCATTCTGCAATCATTGAGTTTAATATTCTGTTTGCTTGAATATTGTGTGCAATCATTGTACGACTGCTGAATATATCTGGGAAATCAATATTAACAGATTCTTATATATAAAACTTGGTAAATTAATAAGTCATGTATATATGTAAAACTATTAAATCACAATGAACTCGAAAATAATATTAAACTGATCAATTTAATTCAAACATTTGAATACTTGCATTTGTTTGTACACCTGGCTTTTCCTTCGCTAAATGGCACTAATCCTGATGAGTATTGGCAGCGTTAGCGTCCAATGGTGGAGACACCTATAATAAAAACTAAGAAATGCATTTGTTAGTAATATAAATGTATAAAATGTTAATTAGCATAATTAATACAATAAATGCTTTCCACAGATTTTGGTGCACGAGTTGACAATTATTTTGGCTTCTCCCCTTGTGCATCAAACCAAGCCATAAGTTGGTGAACCATTACCTGTGTATCTTCCACTTGCGTTGTCAACAACTTTATCTTAAGTTCTTTGTCTTCACGTTCGCGTCTCGGATCAGCTTCACGTTCGCGTCACTTAGTAGCAAGTTCTGCTTCAAGTAGTTTGACTACCTCATAATCCGATGCTTTTCTTCGAGGAATATTAAAGTATTTTCTGATTGTCACTCCGCTTCCCACTCCACTTGCATATCCCGACTTTTCGAACCAAATACCTCTATCAAGGCATCAGTCCCCTCATCAACCATTAAGGTTCCGACTTTGAGATTGTCCTCGGTGGCTCTCTGCATTAAAGATTCCAATAGGCAGTACGTCATTTGTTTCATGAAAATAAACATGAATATGTAATTAAATTATGTATTAACATATATCTGTCAAGCATATATATATGTCAAAATGCTTACTACTTCATCGGCCTTTACTTTAGTCCTTTCATCTTGAAATACCCCTTCTTTCTTTTGCCTTCCTTTCAACCACAATATAACACGTGGGGGTTCTTCATCTGCTTCAATTACTTTTTCTTTGATCTTATAATCACCAAACACCCCTGTAAAGTTAAACCAATTAGTATATATACAGTACTTATGTCACATCCTTGCTTTAAACACGCATGCTTAATCCCAGGAATAATTAACGCTTTCTATAATCATAAATAAGGCTAAAGCTTGCATAAGAACTAAATAAAAGTACTACAATACAGTCCTGCATTACACGTGCTACAAGGTGCATTGCTAAGTTGCTAACACATCACAATATGAATAAAAGCAGCTACCCAGATCCCAAGGCATCATAAAGCTATACCACAAGCTGAAAAGTGAGCTAAAGTCCTCTAGGTTGATCAGAAAATAGACCTAAGCAGATGGTCCAGCTTGCTTTTTACCTTTTCCTGTAAGAATTGTGAGTAGCAACTGTAAGCTAATTGCTTAGTGAGTTAACAATTATTCATGATGCATGTAAGATATGTGTCGAAAGTGCCTATATAGGCTGTAATGCTTGCTTGCTTGCTTAATACCCAGAATGAATGCTTGCACAATTGAGACATTTCACGCTGAAAGGAGATGCCACCACTAGGGGTTACCGCTGACAGATGATCAATCTGTGATGCGGGGCTAGCTACCCGCATAATGCTTGGGATAGTGGTGAGCATCGGAATTGCTTGCTTAAATGTCAAATGCTTATGAAATTCACAAAGAAACGCTCATACAAGGCTTGCTGTATAATATGCACAATAATAGACTGATAGCAATAAATTATGCACATTAATAGATCAGATGTAAGATCCGGCTAAGGTGGGCACCGCCTGTACCACAGTGTTCGCCTTCACTCATAGAAGTCTATTGAAGTCCAAAGAAGCATATAGAAGCAAATTATGTCTCAATTACATAAAATACATGTAAACAAGAATAACTGTTACTCACTGTACTGTCTTATGCTTTGTAATATTCTGAAATGCTTGCTCGGGCTTATCTATGCTTTATATTGCTTTGAGACGCTCGCATTTGCTTATCTAGGCTTTATTATATTCTGGCACTGGCTTTGACTCATAAACGAGCTAAACCGCTTAATTTAATATCTGAAATGCTGTGAAATATCTGTAATTTAACATTACAGAATATATGCTAAATTAATAATGCTAGCTTAAAATTCCAACATCTACAAACCATAACTTCTAGCTAAATATCTTGCTAATTATGCGTTGCCCATGAGATTTATCAAATATTTTGAATTTAGGGGGTGAAGTTCGAATTTAGTGATGTTCGAATTTGAGCATGGGTTCGAACCTAGTACCCTTCGAATTTAACCCATTTCGACTTTGTTCTTGGCATCTCGAACTTGTTCGTGTTTTTCAGCTTTCAAACATGCATTTCCCAGCAAAATTCATAAATATAATAAGAAATAAGTCTAGGTTCGATTCTATTTCACTTAATCTAGCAAAAATCGAGTTATAAGCTCAAACAAAATAGCTTTAATCGAATCAAAGATGGGGATTTTTGGACCTTTTTCTTAAAACTGAAAGTAAAGAAGCAGAAAATGACGAGTCTTACCTCAAATTCGTATTAACTCCAACATGCAATTACAGATCTGTGTTGTACTCTTTGAGATCTTTCTGATGACGTATAGAACTCGAGATTTGGCCGGTCGGTTTGGGAGAAAAGCTAGAGAGAAGGTTCGGTTTTTAGAGAGAGAGGCTCTCAATTGGGGAAATGGCTTGCAAGAATGAGAAATAAACTTTCAGCCCCTATTTATACTTGTGTTCGAAATTACATCATTTAATGCAAATTGCCCAAAAATACATAAAATAAAATGCAAGGTGTTATAGTATGAGCCCACCACGATTGCACTTCATCCTCGAAGTACCTAGGGCTCAAAGAGATGCAGATATCGAACTCTCATGTTTTGCTCAGATTCCCAGGTCTGGGAAATACCATGAGAAATTCTCCATTGCACCAACACCATTGCCACTTCTCGATTCCTTAGCTTCTTCATCTTTGTCTCTAGAATGACCTCAGGCTCGTCATATATCAGCTTCTCGTTGATTTTGTAAGTCAGATGATCGGCCCATTTTTCATTTTCATTTTCCTTACACTTTCTCAATTGCGAAACATGAAATACAGGGTGTATGTTGGACGGTTCGCTCGGCAAGTCCAACAGATAAGATTGAGTTCCAACATGTTCGATGATCTTGAAAGGACTAACGAATCATGGAGCTAACTTGCCACGCTTGCCAAATCTAAACACTCCCTTTCATCAGCGAGTCTTTCAATGTTACATAATCATCTTTTTGAAATTCTAAAGGCGTATAGCGCCGATCGTGATACGACTTTTGTCGAGATTGAGCAGTTTCCAGTCTGGCGAATGATTCTGATCTTGTCGTTGGTTTGTTGAAGTAATTCAGGACCAGCAAATGTGTGTTTCACCTGTTTCGTGCCATCAAGTTTGAAGTACTGCACTAGCGTCCGTATAAGGCTTCAATCAGAGCTGCTTCAATGGATAAGTGATAGCTGTTGTTATAAGAAAACTCCGCTAGAGGCAAGTAGTTGTCTCAATTTCCACTAAACTTGAGAAGCATGCCGCAACATAGTTTCTAGCGTAAGAATCATGGCTTTGGATGATACGTCGTGCTCATTTTGATCTTAGTGCCTAAGCTTTCTTGTAACGCAGTCTAGGATCTAGAAGTGTATCTGTTGTCGCGATCGGATACTATTTGACATAAGCACACCGTGTCGCATAACGTTTTCATTGATATAGATTCTAGCCAGCTTTTTCAGTGAATTGTTGTCGCGAATCGGAATGTGATGCGCAATTTTGGTTAGAAGATCTGATATGACACATATTGCATATTGCTGTCATAGTGTAGTATGAAACTTTGTCACAAAGTCCATACTTCACTTGTAACTTATTTAATGCATCATATAGCGCATGCAGATTTTAGTTCTATGCATCAAATATTTATTATCTCATAGTTTGGTTTATGGTCTAACTTATATCATAGGTGACTTATATGAACTCGTCACCTATTTGGCTGTGCTTCAGTTAAATTTTGCATAAGACTATAATATTATATTATGTATGCTTACAACGGAATGATTCATTGTTTCGTATGCTTTTCCATGTTATTTTAGAATTAAGTAATTTCCTTGCTAATTTGACTTCAGTTGGCGTTCGCAACCTTCTCAACCACTTGCTACAATAAGATGCTAGCATTCCATAACTGACTTTTGAAACTTTGGTTTCCTCATAGGTACTTATTCCAGCTAACTGCAATATAAATCAAATAGCTGATGCGGAGCTTAATTGAAATAACCATCGATGCTTATTACATTCATGCAAGTTCCAGTATATCTAGATCTGTCTAGTCCTCATCTTAATCATATACAACTCATAGTATAAGTTATCCAATATCAAGCTTTATGTAGCTTAAATTCTATTTAATGCTTTCGATGCGGCCAAAGGAAATCATAATCCAGAATAGATGTAATCGAAATTCTAAACCCTGAAAACTTAAAATCCCAAGTTTTATAATTCAAAATCTAACAACCAGTCATAGAAAAATCTATCTTTTGCACATTAGAATCGAACTCTAGCACTTTAAGCATTCATATCACCAAGCAACAAATTTTGTTTAATTTTAGCAAACACATTATAGCACTCCAAACACTTAACTCTGCTTATTCATACATTTTATTTAACTTATAATCTTTAAAGCTAATCGGGTGACTTAAGCTTCATCTATCCTGTTTCATTGCTCTCCACAAATGCTTTATACTTATGTTACAAGCTACATACCATGGAGTTGTTGCTTATTTCATTATGATTCATTTTATCTCTTATTAAGGAAATCTAAATGGGCTCGTCTAACAGATCCTTTGCAAGTTGAGTATGATTCTATATGTGTTCCTCTTGGTCTCAAATTCTTATTTGTATAATTATCATGCAATTAAACATAACTTTATCTCATCTTGATTCAATTCTAATAATTTCTCCGAGATCATACACAAAATGAGCTTGCAATATTCAATCACGCATAGGCATTACTTAGGTTGTTCTTATATCGATGATGTGATCACAACTTGCTTCTAAAATTCACATGCATTCATTATACAAACTTTCTTAGACCCAATTTAACATACAGGGTTAATGAAGCTTCTCAAATGTCATTGGTCTTTCCGACTTTATCATATTATTAATGGTTCTTAGTCTATCTTTGCATGTACGAATCCATATGTCGATGCCTATTAGTTATTGTCTTGTTGGCATTAAGCATTTTTGTTTAGCCTGCGTATGCTATGATTAAAGATTCTTGCATAGATTCTGGCTTGCATTAGCTATCTTCCGTGCATTATATTTAATGCTTGCAGCGGTGTTATAGCTGCACTGTTTTATTTTGAATTTCTTGCTTGTTCTTGCTTTAAGGTTTTCGATTCGTCTAACTTACTTCTGGATGTATTAGCATATATAGGCGTATATTCAATAGCAATCAACATATCTTTTAGTTTAACAACGTATTATTCGCATCGAACTGCTAGCAATTTAATAAACTCTCATAACGCTTATAAAGGCATGACTGTAAGACGTAATCATCTTCATTGTCACTTGGTACAAATTCCTAGTACTGTAGGATATTAAACGTCCTTCTTGTTGCAACATGCAATGGTGAGCTTTCCGGTATTCTCATGCAAACTTGATCTACTTGATCCACTTTGTCACAATACTCACAATACACAATCTCATAGAGTACTTGCTCTCATTATAAGGATCTACATTTCCACAATGACAACACACTTGCAATCTCTTAGGATTTCCATTTTTTATTAGATCTTTATCTCTCATAACCATAGCATCCTAAAAACATTTACGGATCATATTTTCCTGTGTGTATCCTTCTACATCTCAGATATACATTATAGGACTTGGCTTCTTTCTTATGAATTCGTATGAAAGATCCATAGGCATTTGACAATCTCATTCTTATAATTATCCAAAATATTTTCTACTTTTTCCTAAACACGTTTCAATGTAAACTCAGGTCGACTTTACTTCATATCTATCGTATTCAATATATGTTAAAGCATGTACTTCTCTCTTCGGCCTAGCTCTTCATCTTTAATGAGAACAAATTTAAATATTTTCAAGACTCTTCTTTAAATATGACTTAATAAGTCTCACTAGCGGAATTCAATTTTTACTTGACAGACAAAAGAACAAAGTACTAGAACAAGTCTCTCACGTCCTCATGTTGTTTCTTCCTATGCTCCTTCTCATACTTAGTCTTGACTTCAACACTAGCACCAAAACTGGTATTACATAAGCTTACCTGACATTTCTTGTTTTCAATGATGATGACTTACATTATTGGCTTTTAGTTATTAGGGAGTGAGAGCACCTCTAGCTTTCTTATTAAATTTAAGCATGTTTAGATATATAGTAAATAGCATAGAACATAAGAACATGTAGCATTCCTATTCTACCCCATATGCCCAAATCCTGAAGTGATGTCATAACTTATCTCAGTTCAAATCAATGCCTAGATATTCAAAGTTAATGTCTTTGCTTAAAAGTTTGAGTCCAAGTGTTATTGCTAACACTTGAATCCCTCAAACTAATGCTCTGATACCATCCTGTCACATCCTTGCTTTAAACACGCATGCTTAATCCCAGGAATAATTAACGCTTGCTATAATCATAAATAAGGCTAAAGCTTGCATAAGAACTAAATAAAAGTACTACAATACAGTCCTGCATTACACGTGCTACAAGGTGCATTGCTAAGTTGCTAACACATCACAATATGAATAAAAGCAGCTACCCAGATCCCAAGGCATCATAAAGCTATACCACAAGCTGAAAAGTGAGCTAAAGTACTCTGGGTTGATCAGAAAATAGACCTAAGCAGATGGTCCAGCTTGCTTTTTACCTTTTCCTGTAAAAATTGTGAGTAGCAACTGTAAGCTAATTGCTTAGTGAATTAACAGATATTCATGATGCATGTAAGATATGTGGCGAAAGTGCCTATATAGGTTGTAATGCTTGCTTAATACCCAGAATGAATGCTTGCACAATTGAGACATTTCACGCTGAAAGGAGATGCCACCACTAGGGGTTACCGCTGACAGATGATCAATTTGTGATGCGGGGCTAGCTACCCGCATAATGCTTGGGATAGTGGTGAGCATCGGAATTGTTTGCTTAAATGTAAAATGCTTATGAAATGCACAAAGAAATGCTCATACAAGGCTTGCTGTATAATATGCACAATAATAGACAGATAGCAATAAATTATGCACATTAATAGATCAGATGTAAGATCCGGCTAAGCTAGGCACCGCCTGTACCACAGTGTTCGCCTTCACTCACAAAAGTCTATTGAAGTCCAAAGAAGCATATAGAAGCAAATTATGTCTCAATTACATAAAATACATGTAAACAAGAATAACTGTTACTCACTATACTGTCTTATGCTTTGTAATATTCTGAAATGCTTGTTCGGGCTTATCTATGCTTTATATTGCTTTGCGACGCTTGCACTTGCTTATCTAGGCTTTATTATATTCTGGCACTGGCTTTGACTCATAAACGAGCTAAACCGGTTAATTTAATATCTGAGATGCTGTGAAATATCTGTAATTTAACATTACAGAATATATGATAAATTAATAATGCAAGCTTAAAATTCCAACATCCACAAACCATAACTTCTAGCTAAATATCTTGCTAATTATGCGTTGCCCATGAGTTTTATCAAATCTTTCGAATTTAGGGGGTGATGTTCGAATTTAGTGATGTTCGAATTTGAGCATGGGTTCGAACCTAGTACCCTTCGAATTTAACCCATTTCGACTTTGTTCTTGGCATCTCAAACTTGTTCGTGTTTTTCAGCTTTCAAACATGCATTTCCCAGCAAAATTCATAAATATAATAAGAAATAAGTCTAGGTTCGATTCTATTTCGCTTAATCTAGCAAAAATCGAGTTATAAGCTCAAACAAAATAGCTTTAATCGAATCAAAGATGGGGATTTTTGGACCTTTTTCTTAAAACCGAAAGTAAAGAAGCAAAAAATGACGAGTCTTACCTCAAATTCGTATTAACTCCAACATGCAATTACAAAATCTGTGTTGTACTCTTTGAGATCTTTCCGATAACGTATAGAACTCGAGATTTGGCCGGTCGGTTTGCGAGAAAAGCTAGAGAGAAGGTTCGACTTTTAGAGAGAGAGGCTCTCAATTGGGGAAATGGCTTGCAAGAATGAGAAATAAACTTTCAGCCCCTATTTATACTTGTGTTCGAAATTACATCATTTAACGCAAATTGTCCAAAAATACATAAAATAAAACACAAGGTGTTATAACTTAGAAAATAGAATACATAAAACAGAAACAAATTACTGTTCTGTAAATGTAGTTACCATTTTCTTTTTCACATATTCGTATGCACCTCGTCCCATAGTATGCGGATAAACAGACTTGGAGCACGTCTCTTTAGATGCATCTGACTTTTTCTTAATATCAGAACAAAATGATAATTAAAGTTTGCAAACACAATATATAATATGAAAGATATATATATGGAATTAATTATAATATAACCAAAACCTGGTAAGCTTCTGTGCTCGTATACTGTACGAAATCAACCCATTCCTTGGGCTTGACAATTGTTCTATACTTGGGTGGGACTTGATTTTAGTTTTGAAGGTGTATCTTTGTTGGGCAGTATGTATTTTTCCCTTAATTTCCTTATCAAGTTCCTTAGATTTACACCAAGACGATTCATTACTAACTTTCTGTATATCTCATCAACATCAAAATATCGCTACAAATAACAAATTAAATACACAAATCAGATTACAGCAATCTTGTTTAATTTTTCAACATTAAGAAATTAAACATAATTGGCTTTTTTTATTTTGTAACTTCTTTGGCTTTTTTGTAACTTCTTTGGTCACGTGTTCGAGTCTAACATGTAACTTCTTTGGCTTTTTTTTTATTTTTTAAGTGATAATGATATAAATTATATCTTATATTTTGAACGGCTAGAATATCATTAACAACCAAACTTATAAATGCTAAATAACTTTTACCTGCAATTTGGGTATAGTTTAAAACCATTTTTTGCAATTTACTCTTATTTGAATTCAAACGAACAGAAATGATAAACCAACATTTGTACATAAACCTAAACATATATTGTATTATAAATAAACTATGATTATAAAATAACTACTTGATTAATTTGAACCTAAGTTTTATTATTCATGCAATGGAATGTAATGGAAATGAAATGATTATATATAACCTAAGTTTATAAAATAATTACTTGATTAATATAAACCTTTATATTATTCATGGAATGGAATGGAATTGAATTGATTGTATATAAACTAAATTTATAAAATTACTTGATTAATTCAACCTAATTTTTATTATTCATGGAATGGAATGGAATTGAATTTATTATATATAACCTAAGTTTATAAAATGACTTGATTAATTTTAAACTAAGTTTTATTATTCACTAGGGTTAAATTGAGAAATTCTGTTTTTGCAAATCTCGAACTGTTAGTTCAATTTCTCCAGCTGTTTATGCAGTTTCTCAAGCTGTTAAGTGTTATATATTTTGTAAGTGATAATGATATATTATATCTTATATTTTGAACGGCTAGAATATCATTAACAACCAAACTTATATACGCTAAAAAACTTATACCTGCAATTTGGGTATAGTTTAAGGACCATTTTTTGCAATTTACTGTAATTTGAATTCAAACCAATAAAAATGATAAACCAACATTTGTACATAAATCTAAACATATATTTTATTATAAATCAAAACTTGCTCTAGTAATTACAAGTATTAGCACTGTATTCTGTACAATTTGTACCAAAACCATACATTGACATCCCAGGTTTGTATAAAATTGCGATAACAAGCATCCCAAATACATACATTACAACTAAAAATGTGTTCATTGCTAAAAAGAAACCCTCTAACTAATGCATCATCTTACCAATTGTGTTGTTCACAAGAATGGCTCAACCTGTTGAAATGCATTGGTAGAAGCCTTTGGCGATCTTGCATCAACTACTGACGGACTTTGGCTACCGTTTCGGTCACCAACTGCGGACGCCCTGCTGATTTTCTGAAAGCAGCATTCAACAGGGTCCTTGCGTGTTGTACGATTTGTCCTCCTTGAGCCATAAGTCCCTTTTGGTTTTTGGAAGCCTCTGAGTCTTCCAACTTTTTCAGCTTAGCCATGGCCATTAGGTACTTAACCTGTAGCCATCGTCTTTGTTTGTCTTGTATGGTATGGAGGAAGAGCCAACAGCTTTAGACACACAGTCAGCAGCTATATGGCATGTTTTGCCACATTTAAAGCACTCAACTTTAGTTTTGTCAAATGTCTTCTTCATGATGGCACCTGATTTCTTTTGCAGCATCTTACCACTAAACCTCTTCTTATTGAATTTTCTGACAAGCATGGCAATCATTTGCTCATCATCCAACTCAGCTAGATCTTCATAGTCCTCTTCTTCAGACATTTCTTCCATTTCATCACCAGCCTGTTGATCAGCTTGTGTGAAAACATCACACACCTGATTAACAGATTGTCTCACGCTGGCCACTAAGGCTGCACCTCTTTTGGACATCTCCAAGACAATTCTTTTCTGTTGCCTTGATTGTTCATCATTTAACAAGGATACATAAAGATTCACAAAATCCATGACTCTGATGGTGCCTGAGATTCTGAGGATAGTAGAGAAGTAATTCCATTCCTCATGCATTATGTTCAGAAACTTCTTCACTAAAATTAAACTGTCTTTAGTGATCCCAACAATTTTGAGATCATTTATCAAGGCAGTAAATCTGGTGTAGATTTCAGTGAGAGTCTCCTTTGGCTTTGTAAAGAACAGTTCATATTGTCTAACAAGATTATTGATCCTGTTATCCAATGTGATTGTGGGGCCATCATAGACGGTACACAGAGTATCCCACATTTTTATTGCAGTCTTCATCTTCTCAACCTGCTTGAACACATCATCAGGAACAAAGATTAAAAGGTTGTTCCTGGCCTTTGCATCAAGGACAACCAGACTCTTGTCTTCATCAGACCATTGAGCTTTAGCCTTTGTAATGGTCCTGATTTCAGGAACAGCTCATTCAGCAGCAAGAGTTATCGTAGTGATAGAGGTTGGCACATAGGGACCTTCCATCACTATCTCTAGTAGTTGTACATACAGGTTCTCTAAATAGAGCATCATTCTGCACTTCTAGCCAGAGTAGTTCTGATGATTGAAATTGTGAGGTTTTTCCATTAACCCATTGTGATAGTTTGATGAGGAGTTGGCAGAATTGTTGTCCATGGTGGGAAATAGGGAGAAGTAAGAGATCTAGAGTTGACACACACTCTAAACTACTCTGATACCAGTTGTAGGTCCTAAAAGGTTTCCCTAGTATGTTGATGTAAGCTGTAGACCGGGGGGGGGGGGGGGGGGGGGGGCTGAATACAGCTTTTAAAATTTCAACACACTTTTCTCAATGTTTGTATGTATATATCAATAAGTGTTAATTACAAACAACTTTGAATTGCGGAATAGTTCAAACTGAGATGTCAGAACAACAGATAGACAACTAATCTAAGACACACTCAGACTAGTTAAAATGAATTCACTCACTAAGATGTACTCACTGCTTTTACAAGACAGACAGACAGCTTGAACAAAAACAGCTTGGATACACTCAACTATTCCTATCTAAGCAGACTTTGCATGCATGAAAACACAATTCTTTGCACGTTCTGGATATCTCTCTCTTGGTTATCTCACATTTCGTAAAAGCTTCCTTTTATAATCTCTCAAAGAATACTGGTGAACCTTCCTCATTGGATGCCAAGATAGTGGAGTGCCTTTCCAAAAAGACAAAAATGTTTTTCTACACATTCTGACAAAATAATATTTGTCCCTATGTACCAGAATCTTTGTATTTTTCTTTTTGTCTCTGTTGCAGATTGCTTTACCTTAAAGAGAAATGTCACATTTAATCTTTTCCTCTTCTTGTAGAGCCATTTTGGTATAATAAATGGCCTGTCACCCATTTCAAATATCCACTTTGTCTTCATGTATCAGAACAGCTTGGGCAGTGTAAGCAGCTTCTGATTTTCCACTATCTCTTCGACTTGCAAACTGATCTTTTTGTGTAAGATAATACATGATGACATGGAAACAAATTCCATAAAGTGTATAACCTGTTCACAAAGAACAAAACACTTTGTTTTGGTCCAAGCTGCTCAACAGACATGAGCAGCATAACCAGTTTATGTCCAGCCTGTCCAACAGAATAGGACAGCCTGGGCAATCTGCCTAAGTTACAACCAATATAACATGGTGAGCAGCTTTGACTAATATTTGAAATCACTTATTAGGTTTCAATAAGGCATTAACATGCCTTAAAATATACCTTTTAAGTGTATCAAACATGTTTGATTTATGATCTCCCCCTATGATATAGAGCAGGTTTGATTGAGGCCTCTTTGTGCCTAAAAATCCCCCCTATTTGCAATAATCAGTCTAAGCTGATTATATCAATGATCACTATATATTTTTACGATACATTTTCGGAAATGAAAGTACAACATTGAAGTAAAGTAAAAGATCAGTTTATATATACACTGATATTGATTTAAACAACACATGTTTTTCCAGAAGTACAACTGATGTACTGAGATAATTTACAACTGATGTAATAAAGTACAACATATGTACAAGAAGGAAATTTCAAGAAGTTTGGACTGTTGATGTTGGGAGCAAATAATGGCAAGTCTGTCCAACTTATGGACAGCTTCCATTCTTCATCTACTCAGCAGTAGATGGACCTTCAAGCTGTTGTTTTTGCTCAATCAGCTGTTGGTAATGTTCCATAGTCTCATCAATTTCTTCTACTTCATGCCTAAGGAACATGAAGTCAGGATGTTGAAGTTCACTTCTTTCATAGTATCCTTTATGCAGTTCCCAGATGATTGCTCTCCATCTTGAGTGCTGATCAAAAGCATTGGAGAGTCAGAATGCTATGACCTGCTTGAGACCATCCTTATGAAGATCAGATGCCCTCTGGAAACACATTTTCTTTGATAAGGGGTCCACAAAGAATACCCCTAACTCAAGCTCTTCTATAAATTTTCCTTCTTCAGGCTCAACTCCTTTTGGCAGACTGTGATCTACCCCTTTGACTTCAACAGTGTGCATCCCTTGTTTGATCATAATAATGAGCTCTTCAAGCTCTGTATCCTTT
Source organism: Centrapalus pauciflorus (assembly GCA_020465985.1). Classification (NCBI taxonomy): domain Eukaryota; kingdom Viridiplantae; phylum Streptophyta; class Magnoliopsida; order Asterales; family Asteraceae; genus Centrapalus; species Centrapalus pauciflorus. The sequence continues at coordinate 159,892 of JAANYP010001529.1, forward strand.
CTCTTCCTCCTACGCTTAATCTTGGGTTCGACCAGTAATGTACCCTTGATTTGTTCTTCAGGTATCAAACCCATGTCTTTCACCTTTTCCATTAGTGTCTTGAGATATGCCCTAACAGCTTTAGCAATATCATATTTTGATCTGCTTAGGGCAATAACCAATTCAACCCATTCCCTATACCCCCATACAGGCAACATCAGTAGACTTGTAGGCTTCTAATTCAGGACCATCAACACCGTGCCTTGTAATTTGAAGTCTCCACTTCTTACCTTTTATTGATATATGGACAACTTTGACAATTATATCCTTGGAAAGTCTTCTGCTTGCAACATCAAAGAATTTCTTCCTTGCCATATTTTCAAAGTGAATTTGGGCTTTAGCTGATGAGGATACATGCTTTGATTTGGTCACCAAGACTTGTGCACTCTATTCCTTCTCTCCCTCTTTACCAACCATAACTCATTTGCAGCTTCTATCAATTTCCTTTGAACATCTAAGGAGGGCATTTTGATCTTTCTTGCCTCCTTGCTTGGAAGGGCTTTAGCAGAAGCTTCTTCCTTTTTCTCTCTTTCAAGGATTTGAAGATGCTCTTGTTTCCATTTATAATAAGTCTCTAGTGGAATGCTCATATCTTTGGCCTGAGATTTGTCAAACTTTAATTAAGCAGCTTTGAGAGAGTCAGTGTCCACAGAGGCTTTCCCTTTCCCCTTTGCTGCTCTAGCTAGAACGGCTTTAGTTTCTTCTTCTTCTTCTTCTTCTTCTTCTTCTTCTTCTTCTTCTTATTCTTTAGTTTGTTCCGTAATTAATGTCTCCTTCTGCTTGGCCTGTCCTCAGGAATGGATTCCTCCACCTTAAATGGTGCAGGGCTTAGAGATCCAACCTGAGTAGACGAAGCAGCGGTTGCAGAGACAGTTGAAGTACCTGCAGCAACACCAGTTTGTAATTGTCCTGCTGCTTGGGTTACTAATGTTGATTTCTCCTTATAGGGAGATGAAGATTTCTCACCCTTAGACTTTGTCTTCGAGGCAGATTTAGACTTATCCCCCTTTGAAGGAGATGGCACAAAGCCTTCAACACCAGGTCTGCCTGAAGGAACAGATCCAACAGGCTCGGCAGCAGCAGGTTTGGTGACAGATCTTCAACCAACCAGGCTATGCACTAAGAAAGCCAAGCTGTCTTTAACTTCTGCCAGCTGGGTAACACAAGAAAAGAAGAAGAATGAGAAGTGGCAAAAGATGAAACCTATCAGTTTCTGTGAACACCAAACTTTGAAGCTGTGCAAGTGTGAGTTCAAGGGACTCATGCATATCATCAAAGTTTGCTGTCACAGAATTTGACAGAGATACCACCAAGGTATTTAGAGAAGCCAGTGTGGATGGCAGGGTGGTAGAATTGGTTTCAGCAAGACCTGACAGCTCCTGGGAAACAGCTGACAGGCTGGACACAGAGTCTTGTTGAAGAGCAAGAATTGAGGATAGGGAGCAGGAGAGTTGTTGCAGCTGTGCAGTGAGTGCAAGCATCTGAGAAGAATGATCAGATTGGGGAGCAGGGGCTGGAAATGAGGTCCTGAACGAATCAAGAAACCCCTGAAGCTGAGTAGACACAGAGTCTGAAATAATGGATGGAAGGGTGGTCATGGAAGATTCTAAAGAACCAACTTTGTTGGACAGCACAAAAAGCTAGTCCTTCAGAGAGAGTTCTTAGGGGGATGGAGGAGTACGAGTTGACTGTTTGGATTGAGTGGATGGGGATGAGTGTGATGGTGAGGATTGTGGAGTTTGGGGTTTAGTAGGTGATGGTAGGGATACTTTAGAAAGCAATTCCATAGCCTGGGCATAAGTTAAGTGCAGCTTGGAAGGATCAAGGGGACCATCAGTAGTGGCTGTAGCTGCATCATGAGGTGAGACAATGTGGGATAGTGGCCTTTCAGATGTTACTGGCATTGTAGGACCTTCATCAAGACCTTGGGTGGTTCCCTCAGTACCACCTTGGTTTGCAGGCACCTCTTCATGAGGAGATGGGATGTGCATTTCAACATCATCAGTGGTGAAAGCTGATGATGGAATTTGCATTTGGGGAGCTACTTCACCAGAGCGATGTTCCATTCCCTATGGTTCATCAGCTTGGGTTGTTGGTCCTTCAACATCTGTTGGGTGTGCAACAGCTGTGTCATGAGGAACAGAATATGAAGGTTGATTTGCTGGATGGTCTGTTCCAGCAGCTTTGGCACCTTATGCAGACTCAGATTGTGTATGAGAAATATAAGGGGTAACTATGTGGACTCAGTGTGGAGTGGAGAGTGCTTTTGTCTTTCAATGTCTTCAGCCTGTTGAGAGGCTTGGACAGTTGATGCGGTGGTCTCCTTTTGTACAACTGGTTCCTGTTAAGAGGAACCAGAGGGCTCAGGCTAACTCGGGGTGGAAGCTACATGGAGTAAAGCTTATTCCATAGTGGCTGCACTTACTCCCAAAATAGGAGAAGCAAAAGCAGCAGGGGTTGCTTCTTTCTCAACTGACTCGTGTTGGGAGGGGTCAGAGGGGCTTGTTTATGAGGATGGTTTCTTTTTGGCTAAGGATTTCTTCTTGAGCCAATTATAGGTTGTGAGAGAGGATGTGCATGATGGATGTTGTGGAGCGGCGATGTGGGGTTCTTTTTGGACAGGTGGGGAGACTGGGCTAGAAACAGGAGGTTGTTCCTGTTCCATAGTCTCAGGTGCCACAGAGGCTTCAAACTCAACGAATAAACCAGGGTGACTAGCCTGCTCCCCCTCAGCCACTGAGGATGACGGTGCAGACTTAGCTGTTTTAGCGTTCTTCCGGACAAGCTAAGTTTCACTTGTTTTCAAGGCATGTTTTACCATTTTAGGCCTTGATTTGGATTTTTCTTTGGGAGCAGTGACTGGATCCACCTTCTAAGTAGAAGGTCCTTCCACCAAACCAAGCAACCTTTTCAATGGTGTTGACAGAGGATGTTCATTTTCAAGTACTGGGGTGTAGAATACCCTATTTCCAATTACAGGAAATGCAACAGTAGTTAAGAGAGGTTGGGAGTTGTAAAGATGCTCACCACAAATGTGCTTGAATATGAGACTCAAAAACCTTGGGTATCTGACAGCAGCTGGACGCTGCTCTTGTTGCACCAGGTTTCTCATATTCAGGAATATCCACCTTGCCATGTTCAGAGTAGTCCCATCCACAAGTTGTAGGACTATAGGTATCTCATCCCTGCTGAGTTGGTCAAATGAACCAACTTTGCAGCTGAGACTCACAACCACTGAAGCGAAGAGGAAACTGTAAGTTGGGGAGAGATCCCTTCTGAGCAAGGTTGCACCCACCTTTGGTTCTGCTACACCACAGAAGCGTAGCAGATTGCCCATCTGTTCACCCTCAAGCTGAGATTTGTCATATGTGTCAGCCACTGGAAGATGAAGTACTTCCCTGAGAAGAGCAGTATTGATATCAACAGTTTGAATGCCTTTGAGAATGGTTCCTCTAATGGTTTTGGTAGATGGATCATACGAACAAGTGTACCAAAACTCATAGACCATCTCTTGATACAAGACACTAGGAGAGGATGTCATAGCATAATGCAGAGGATGAGCATAAAGAAACTCCACCATAGATTCATAACCTTTCCTAGTATAGTTTTTAGGAATGATTAAGTTAGCAATGTAGTTGGTGGGTTTGATTGTGAGCATGGTGTTGACAGAGTGGTACTTCTCAACATCATCACCTACGAACACAAGGAGAAAGGGGTTATTTTTGGAAGCCATGTAGAAGAATAGAGTAGATGCTTGAGTTTGGATACCGAGTCTTTTTTGGGTTTTTCAGAGAGTAATGGAAGCAGTATCGAAGAAGAAGAAGATGAAAAAGTGAGTTGGGTATTTATAGGATTTGAATGTGAGTGAGTAGGAGAGAGAAAGGTTTGGGCGGTTGATTTGAAATGTTACTAACGGAAAATGGAACAGTTAACCACATCTGCACGTTTGTCAGACCAACTTGACCTTTTTGACCACTACCACACGTAACACACATTATCCGCAGGTAATTAAAATAAATAATTACATAATTTAAACAACTTAAATGTGAAGTAATGTTAAACAAAAACTGTTGCTCTAAGCTGTTGTCCAAACCTGTGATGAACAAGCTGTTGTCCAAACCTGTTCATGAATCCTGTGCGGCTATATGAGAACAGGTTTCACAATGAAACCTGTTCAATAGCTGAATAGGTTACAAGACATTGCCTTGTATGACAGATTAACAGAGTGAGCAGGTTGGAAGTTTGAGCAACAAAACTGGCTCGATATTAAAACTTAGTTTGTCAAGGCTGTCATATGTCCAAGCTGTCCAAATTTTAAAAAACTGACTAAGTACAGAACAAGTAAAACCTGTCCTGTTCAAGCTGTTCTGTAAAATTTTGACAGATTTGAGCAAGTGACTTTTGAACATCAATGACACTTAGTCAATTATATTTAACATACCCAGCTTGCTTACAAGGTAGTTGAACCTGTTTTCATCAAGAGGCTTGGTGAAAATGTCTGCAAGCTGTACTTCTGTGAAAATAAAACTTACCTCCACATTACCTTTTTGGATGTGATCCCTTAAGAAGTGATGTCTGAATTCAATATGCTTTGTTCTAGAGTGGAAAACTGGATTGTTGGAGATAGCTATGGCACATGTATTGTCACACAGAATAGGAGTTTTCCTATATACAAGGACATAATCATCAAGTTGATGTTGCATCCACAAAATCTACCCACAGCAGCTTCCAGCAGAAATGTACTCAGCTTCAGCAGTAGAAGTGGAAACATAATTCTGCTTCCTGCTGCACCAACTAATCAACTTTCCACCAAGGAGTTGACATCCACATGTTGTGCTCTTTCTATCCAGCCTGCAACTTGCAAAATCAGAATCTGAATAACCTATTAGTTCAAGGCTGGAGTCTTTGGTATACCAAATACCCAAACCTGGTGTACCCATTAGGATCTAAAAATCCTTTTCACAACAGCTAGATGTGATTCCTTTTTAATCAGCTTGAAACCTGGCACATAAACAAGTAGCAAACATAATATCTGGTCTACTAGCTGTTAAGTATAGCAAGCTCCGAATCATGCCTCTGTAAGTTGTTACTGAAACAGATTTGCCACAGGCATCAGCATCCAACTTTACATTGCTTGTCATTGGGGTTTTGATAGGAGAACATTGATCAAATTTAAACTTTTTCAAAAGATCCAATGTATACTTTCTTTGATTTATGAAAATTTCATTTGAGGTTTGTTTAACCTGTAATCCTAAAATAAAAGTAAGTTCACCCATCATGCTCATTCATATTTAGACTTCATAAGTAGTGGAAAGTTCTTTCATAACTGTTCATTAGTAGAGCCAAATATTATGTCATCCACATAAATTTGAACAAGCAAAATATCAATTTTCACCTTCTTTATGAACAATGTGGTATCCACTTTACCTCTGGAATAACCATTGGTCCCAATGAAATCAGTAAGAGTGTCATACCAGGCTCTATGGGCTTGTTTCAGACCATAGAGAGCTTTGTCCAACATATAGACAAAACCTGGATGTTGTTCACTTTCAAAACCTGGAGGCTGCTTGACATATACCTCTTCTAGCAGCTTATTATTCAAAAATGCACTCTTGACATCTATTTGAAATACCTTCATGCTCTTGTGGGCAACATAAGCTAGAAACAAACGAATTACTTCTAACCTGGCCACTGGAGCAAATGTTTCATCATAATCTATGCCTTCTTCTTGCCTATAGCCTTGAGCAACCAGTCTTTCCTTATTTCTAATAACATGACCTTTCTCATCCATTTTATTTCTGAAAACCCACTTGGTGCTAATTATTGTTTTACCTTTAGGAACAGGGACCAGCTTCCATACATTGTTTCTCTCAAACTGATTGAGCTCTTCTTGCATGGCAGTGATCCAATTTACATCTTTCAGTGCGTCATCCACTTTCTTTGGCTCCATTAGGGACACAAAACTAGAAAATATACAAAAGTTTCCTAAGCTATCTCATCTTGTTTGCACCCCTTTGTTGATGTCACTAATTATTTGATCATTGGGGTGACACCTGATCCACTTAGGATCATGTTTCAATGAAGATTCTCTTGTATCAGTTTCATTTTCATCAGGTCTTGCAAAACAGCTTTCAAGATTTTCAGACACACTGATGTCTTGAGCCTGTTCACCCATTGAGAAGGAATCATTATTGTTGAACACATCATCAGATGATTCAGGGAAATTAGCATTGATTGGCTCTGGACATGGTGCCTTAACTATATCAGTACACTTATTCACACATGGTGTACCAATATAATCATCATCATGTCCATTGTGGTTAATAGGTTCCACTCTCGATGATGTGGAAGCTTTTGAGTCCTTTTTCTTCATCAATGGAATGCATAAGATCATCAAAGCTAAACTCTCCTGAAACTGATTCAGGTGCAGCTATGGTAGAAGCATTCTTAGACTTCTTAAAGGTGACATTGATAGATTCATCTATCACCTTTCTTTTGTATTTGTATACTCTGTAGGCTTTAGAAACATCTGAGTATCCAACAAACACACCTTCATCAACTTTGGGTTCAAATTTGGCCAGCTGGTCCCTTTGATTCAGGATGAAACAGGGACATCCAAACACATGGAAATAGCTTATATTTGGCTTTCTCCCTTTGATTAATTTACATGCAGTCTTATTGAACCTCTTCACCACTAAGGATCTGTGTTGAGTGAAGCAGGCAGTGTTGACAGCTTCAGCCCAAAATGATGAAGGCAAACCTGATGCACAAATTGGCATTGAAGAATGTTAGACAATAACTTGGTGGTGTTGAACGAGATTCCAATGGTATGGGCCTCAAAGAGATACCAAAAGAAGTAGAGAGCTTGTTTAGGAACACAAAACAAGTCATGAATGTGGTAGATATTCAAGAAAGTTAATCAGGGTTAAACTTAAGTCCTTTCACGAATAAACCATGATTTCATAGCAAAATAGTGAGAAAAACATCTTATAAATTATGGAGGCTCTTTCTGAAAAGGTAAGCCTTGCTATGACCTCTTTGATTTGTTATGGAAGGTGTTGTACTTGGGAACCTTTGGGGGGTGATGGATGAGCCGGAAGATTAAGCTTCATATTGAGGGTTATTGTGGGGTTGGTCGTTTCTTTGGATAGGGTTGTGGGAAAGGGTATTCCTTGTCGGTAGCATCATTGGATGGATACTAAATATTGATATGATACTTTGGGATATCTTGCAAATTTCATTCAATCTACTGCTGCATTTTTACTCCTTCGTGGGTCTTAATAAGACATTTTTACTCAATCTATTTGGACATTTTTTGTTTCTTTGATGTACTTAACATGAAAGACATGCTCATTGGCTTTGAACTACTTTCAAAGCTACCAAATCTAAAATGGACACCTCAAGGACTTTGCTACAAAAGTTTCATGAATCCATGGAGTACAATTCCAAACTGCATATGATGACTACTCCTACCCTTGAATCCTTGAAGCAACTGATTGTCCAAACATCATGTGCTTCCACACACACAAAAAATTCCTTACAATGCATCCATCACCATTATGGCTTAAGAGTCATTCTTTGTTTCGTTACCGTTCAAACAAAATGACGACGCTAACCATACAAAAGCAAGCCACCACGGAATGAATCTAGATCATTATCAGCTTGCAATTGAAGAATGCAATCAGTTAAACAAGGAATAATTGAGCCCACAAACTCCCCATGGGTGTGTGAAGCATTTTACGTGAACCAACGAAGTGAACAAGTCAGAGGTAAATTAAGATTGGTCATTAATTACAAACCTCTTAATCATTTCTTAGCATATGACAAGTTTCCTCTCCCACAAAAGAAGGCATTGTTCCAATCATTGGAAAATTCTAAAGTCCTATCTAAGTTTGATCTTAAGTCTGAATTTTGGCAATTAGGTATTCACCCAGAAGACAGACCAAAGACAGCCTTCGGTATTCCTGATCATTATTACCAGTGGAAAGTCATGTCGTTTGGCTTAAAAAATGCACTGTTTGCTTTTCAAAAAGCTTTGGTAAAAATTTTTTTATCCAATACTTGCAAATGTCCTGGTTTATATAGATAATATCATGCTGTCTTTAACAATTCACATTTGAAGCTACTAGCAAAGTTTAATGCTTTCGTAACCAAGTATGGTATTATATTATCGTAAAAGAAAATGGAAATTGGTGTTACATCCATTGATTTCCTTGGGATGAAGATATCTGATGGCAGATATCAACCTCAGCCACATGTTGCTCAAGAACTTCCTAAATTTCCATATACACTTTCGAGCCAGAAGAAAATTCAACAATTTCTCGGTTTAGTGGATTACATTGTAGATTTTTTACCAAAATTATTTGATCATACAAAACACTTATTCCCCATGTTGAAAAAGAATCCCTCATAGTGGTCCCAACGGCAAACTCTAGTTGTAAAAGCAATAAAGCAGCTTGCTGACAAGATGCCCCCCTCTGAAGATTCCCACTTCATCAGAAAAAAAAATCCTTCAAACAGACGCAAGTGACGAACACTGGGCAACGGTGTTAATTGTCCTCAGTGAGGATAATGTCAGTGCAATATGTGGATACAAAAGCGATACGTTCAAAGAGTCTGAACAACACTACCACTCTACTTTCTAAGCGTAGTCAAGAGATGGGTAAAAAAGTTCCAATTCCACTTGATTGGACACGAAGTCCAAATATAGATGGACATATCGTCATTCCCACGTCTACTCCAATTCAGAACAAAGATGATTCCTCAGGCACAACTTTTGAGGTGGTCTAATTGGTTCTCAAAATGGAAATTCGATGTTAAGCACATCAAAGGATCAGATAATGTCCTAATAGACTTCTTATCAAGACCCCCGAATGAGTATGACCTATACAAGATACCTAAAGGAGCCGTTTGTTTCTTGGTACCTTTATAAAGCTTACGCGATCGGAATTTTCTTTCATATTCGTAAGTTAATGGCTTACATCTTTCACTACCAGAGCGGACAGATTCCTAATCATTCAAACATTTATATACAATGTTGTTATGGTTCCAGTCACCACAAGAAAGGGTGGAATCATTATCTGAATGCTTGGGATCATATGCCACAATAGTTTTCAAAAGACCCGCTAAGTCTTTGTCATCAACAGCAACATGCCAAGATCAACCAATGGTGTCTCATTCTTTGAAGGTAATCATCCATGATGGCAATGATATAAATGCTTATTACTCTCAAAGCCCAGTCTACTTATACATGAGAGAATACATGGCACAATTGAACAGAGTTTGGCCAGTATCAATATCACAAAATATTTTAATGGAAGGATAAAGTTGGTCTCCAGAATATCTTGTGTCATCAAAGTGGATTGAAGCATATGATCATTGGATCAACAAACACAACATACCCCAATCAGACGATTCACATTATGGAGAACTAGAATTTTCTGTTCACTATGCTTCGTGGAATCTTCAGCATGAAGATGATGAAGATGGACTCCACCATGATCCACATGAAGATGATCTGTCACATCCAGATTCTCGGTGTAAATGACGTAAGCACTTATGTCATACTGCCCTATGTGACAGCTTTATATTTATTTTTTTTGCAAAAGATAATATTCTATCTTATCATATCCTAGTGTGATTTGTGGTTTTAGTTGGTTGTTGCATATTTCTTTTATCCATTGTAATCTGTATTAAATATCTTCCTTCGCCTATAAAAGGAAGCCTAGGTTGTCATTTGTTTTCATACCTTGTAAGGAGATCTATCTTATCACCACTGCTTGAAAGAATAAATTTAAGTGTGTTGGCTATATCCCTTACTTGTCCCTCCTTTTCTTCTATATCTCTTTCATAACATCTTGGTATCTCCAACTACCCTTCTCTACCCTCTTGTGTTACTATTACCTCTTACTGGTCTTGTACAGATTAGCCATAACCCCCCCATCCAAAGTTCAGATCCCTTAGTTTATAATTAGTTTTTATTTTTTGTCCAACTGTTGTTCATGGACCTCATCCGAAGTTCGGATTGAGTGTCCATCCGAACATCAGACCATATGAACTTTGGACCCACTGTGTGGTACTTGTTTATTTTTTTAATATTAATTAAGTACGCTTATGGTTTCTTCACTTTATCCGAACTTCAAATCGTTCGAAGCTCGGATCCCTTGTGATTTCTGGACTTCATCCGAGGTTTGGATATATATATGAACTTCCCATGCTCTCTTAATTGAATTTCTCTAAGTCCTACTCTATATTGAACTTCGGATCCATCCGAAGTTTGGATTATCCGAACTTCAGACCCCCCGTGATCCGAAATTCGACACTTTTCAATTTTATTTTTCTTGTTCAAAAAAGAAATTTTAAGAAATAATATATGTTCGGTTGGATTTTCATCATTTCTATCATTATTTCAGTATCGTAGTAATTTTAACAATGGTCTCATAATATTTGACTTTGGATTTCATATTTCAGTATTTGTACTGATCTGTGAAAACACGATGTTGTAAACAACATTCACTAACATACTTGAATTATTATTTTAATGATAAATAATTCAACATTGTTTCTTTTCATGTACCACTAGTCTTAGTTGGTTATAGGAGTTTATGTGCATATGTCTACTCTAAAATTGGTCTCTTAACGATTCACTTCGGTTTTCTAGCAGTAGTACTTTATAGTATTTAACGAAAACCCAATTCTTTTAACAACATAGACCGGTTTAATCTCATACCTGCTTCAGACTAAGTGTCAGTGTTTATATCACTATAACTTGGTCAGTTTACTAAGATTTTGTGCATTTACCAGTACAATTGACCAAATCTCACTGACCCTACCTCCCCCCCCCCCCCCAAATCCCAAAAATAATGCCTTACTCATGGAGGACATTTTACTAGATGCTGCTCACCTAATAGAAATTCAACCGCACAACTGGCAGCTCAACCTAGACTCCCTAAAAGAGGAGTCGAGGATATCACTTTTTATATCCTCAAAGGCCACCCCAATTTCCACACCCTCACCACTGCCATCTCCGTCCCATGCATATACCTCCAACAATTCTGGTATCACATTCGCTATGTTCATGAGGCAGAACCTCACTTCTCAACACGTATTGACTTCGTTCCCCTCAAAATCACAAAAGAAGCCATCTGTCACATTCTCTGCCTCCCCACCGAACACTTCACACCCAAAAATACCGCTTTGATCCAATCCCTTCAACCACAAACATTCTCCAACAAGTCCAACGCCTAGGATATGACGGCACTCTAACTAAGCTATCCAACTTTAAAACAAAAAACTTCACTCCTACTGGCTTGATTTTTTATGTCCTTATTCGATGCTTCATCGGAAATCATTCGGGTCATGACTCAGCGAGCATTCATGTCGTGACCATGTTCTCTGCGTTCGCCTATGACCGCTATTACGACTAAGCACAATTCATCTTCAATGAACTTCATCAGGCTGTCATGAATCGTGGAATAAAGAGGGAAAGGAAGTTCATTCCTTTCCAACCCTTCTTACAACTCTTCATACAATACGCCACGGATCAGGACAAATAAGAAACTTTGTTTCCAATTACATTTTTCACTCAAATAAAATCAACCAATGATTTCTATTAAGAATATGAATATAAAAAGTGAAAAATTCGGACACTCAATCTTTAAGAACTTTCACACTAAATAACAAATACATAAGATGATTGCTAACTCAAAACCCTAGGAGAAAAATACTTTTTATACCTATGCCTAAATCAGAGGCTTTGTCCAAACACTCTGTTAGGCACAAAAAGGTCTCAATCAAACGTGTTCTATATCATAGGGGGAGATTTTTAGTCAAATCTGTTTGATACACTTTAGGGTATAATTTAAGGTCTCTTAATGTGTTATTGAGACCTGATAAGTGATTTGCAATATAAGCCCAAAGCTGCTCCCCTTGTAACATTAGTTGTAACTTGGCAGATTGCCTAAGATGTCCTAAACTGTTGTACAGGTTTGGCATAAACTGCCTACGCTATTCATATCTGTTGAACAGCTTAGACCCAAGGGAAGTATTCTGTTCTTTGTGAACACAACCTGTTCTTTGTGAAAAGGCTATACACTTTATGGAATTTGAGATAACCAAGAGCGAGATATCCAGAATGTGCAAAAGAATTGTGTTCTCATGCATGCAAAGTCTGCTAAGAAAAGAATAGTTTGTGTGTCCAAGCTGTTCTTGATCTAACTTGTCTGTCTGTCTTGTAAACCAGTGAGTGCATCTTAGTGAGTGAATTCATTGTAACTGGTCTGAGTAAGTCTTAGATTAGTTGTTCATCTGTTGTTTCTGTCATCTCAGTTTGAACCATTCCGCAGTTCAAACCTGTTTGTAATTAACACTTGTTAATATATACATACAAATATTGAGAAAGTGTGTTGAAATTTTAAATAGTTGTATTCAGCCCCCCCCCCCCCCCTCTATAGCTTACAGTAACATACTTGGAAAACCTTTTGGGACCTACAATTGGTATCAGAGCATTTTAGAGTGTGTGTTAACTCTAGATCTCTTACATCTCCCTATTTCCCACCATGGACAACAGTGCTGCCAACTCCTCTTCCTACTATGACAATGGGTCAATGGCAAAACCTCCAAAGTTCAATCATCAAAACTTTTCGGGCTGGAAGTGCAGAAAAATGCTCTATCCAGAGAATCTGGATGTGCAACTACCAGAAATAGTGATGGAAGGTCCCTATTTACCAACTTCTGTCACTACCATAACTCCTGCTGCTGAAGGAGCTGTTCCTGAAGTCAGAACTATTAAGAAGACAAAAGCTCAATGGTCTGATGAAGACAAATGCCTGGTTGCCCTTGATGCAAAGGCCAGAAACAACATTTTAATCCCTCTACCTGATGATGTATTCAAAACAGGTTGAGAATATGAAGACTGCAAAAGAAATGTGGGATACTCTGTGTACCGTCTATGATGGTCCCATCATTGTTGGTACACCCTGTGTGACGATAGCAGTCCAGATTTGTAATAGATAGTCATATGTAATAGATGGGGCTTTATTAATACAAGTCATGTTCGTTTGTTCATGATTGTGTATGGTGTCTACATTGTGAAGATAAGTTCTTGAGGTGATGAACTTGCGAGAATAAGTTCTTAAGGCATAAGCCATGAAATTAAGTCACACAAGTTCGTATGAACTTAGTTGACCTAAGTTCGTATCTGTATGGGCTTGAACTTGTAAGTTATTGGGCTTGGGCCTTGCACGAACTTAAGAGTTATATTATGAACTTTTTTGGTTAATTTCATTGACTTTTGGAGAATTACAAAATCAGAGTTTGTCACAGGAATCAGGACGAACTTAGAGTGTTTTCAGAGAGTCTAGGAGCGATACATCGTGTGGGGTCGGTATCATATCGACTGGCATTGTGTTTGGCTTCGTGTTTCTTGTGTGAGTGGTATCAGAGCCTACTCTTGAATGTTCTTCGTGTTCGTCACGTTTTGTTGAACATTCATAGGGTTTATTGGCATTTTACGGACAAATCACTGTTTTTCAAAGTTTTTTGTGTTTTTGAGATCACTGAACCTCTAAAGAACTAAGGGAGGCGATAGAGAAGAGGTATGAGGGAAATCCTAGGGTTAGGAAGGGGAAAACGGAATTATGGAAACAACAATTTGCGATCTTCAAGGGGCTGAAGAATGAAACCTTGGATGAGATAATCACAAGGTTCTATCATCTGTTGACCGAACATGATAATCACAGGGTTGAGTATCAAGAATCGGATAAGATCGAAAATCATCTAGACGCATTACCAGCAAAGTGGAAGATGTGCACTGCGTTGATAAAGCATGATGAAGAATAGTTGGAAACTCTTACTCTAGAAGAAGTAATTGGAACGTTGAGGGCCTATAACTTTAGGTTACAAAAGAAGGAGAGGGAATTTGATCAAGTACAGGATCCTGAAATGTACTTTGGAAAGTCTAAGCCATCAACTTCTAGTGAACTAAAGTCGGGGGCCTACAGCGTTCTTTTCTAGAGAAGAGGAATGCATACCAGTAGAAGCTGAAGAATCTAGTGGTAGGGCATTCTAAGGGTTCTCAAAACCGGAAGATAAACCACCAAATTCAGGATCAACTTCTCAAGGTTACCCAAAAATGCCTATGAGTGCTAAGTCAGCTGAGGAGCATCTAAAGCTTCTAGCTTCGTTTGTAGCAGCATACAGCAATAGAATTCAATGAAAAATCAATGATCCAGTTCTATGGGAGGAGGATTATGATCAGGTTGATCCAGACGATTTAGAGTAGATGGACCTGCAATGGCAACTGGCCATGGTCACACAGAGGGCGGTTTATGAAACGAACTGGGAAGAACCTTAGTGTGAGCAATAATGTGGGATTTGATAAGTCTAAAGTGAAGTGTTACAACTGTCAGGGGTTGGGACATCTTGCTAGAGAATGTCAAAGGCCGAAGGTTGAGAACTATCAGAATCAGGGACGACAGAACTAAGGTTGTTCAGGGAATCAAGCTTCAATAGCTGGGTTACTGACGAACGTATCAACTAACAGGCAGTTAGATGGTACTTATAATTGGAGTTCGCATCCTGAATCAAATGCCAGAGCTTTCATGGCTGAAGTGACTGAGACTGATAGCAGAGGTGAAGAGGAAAAGAAGGAGGACTCCTAGCAATCCGATACAAAGCTTTTGGTACTAGAAAAATCTGGAGAGCAGACGAATCTGGAGTTTGCAGCTCATATGGCCAACGTGGAATCTGATCGGAAAAAGGTATCTATAAACTTTTCTACGTTTCATGATTTATGTGTTTTATGTATTAAGTTAAATGATAAACTGAACCTAGTACTAGAATCACATTCATCCATGAAACCACAAATCCAATCTTTTAAATTTGATAATGCTAGTTTGCTAGATATTAAGGAAGATCTTAGGGCTAGAATGAAAGCTGATGCTCAAGATGTAGTAGATCTGAAAGAAAATTTGAGTGAGCAATGTGTCAGAAATGAGCTAATTTATGAGCATATAGAGTCATTGACCAAAGAGATCTCCCTGAAAGATAAAGAATTAGGTGAGGCTAGGGTTAAAGTTGCTGAGGCTAATAGTAAAATTGAGAAGTTTAGGAATTCATCCTTGAACTTAGGAAAAACCTTAAATTCGCAAAGACAGTCTAAGAAACGATTGGGCCTAGGATATCAGGATGTTCCTCCACCTTTCAATGGTGTAAGGTCTACGACTGCAAGATCTATCTAGACGCGGATCCGTGAACGAGTGCGGAATCCTCGTTGACGGTTAGACGGACAACTCTCAACCAACGGAAACCCGGAGACTATTATACGCTGAACGAACGACACACGAACGATCCTACGTACTAATTCTCTCCGAAACGGCACTCACCTAGCTGATAAACTCGAGATCGCCTCTTGCTTAATTCCTCACGAATTCTGCAAAAAGTCCCTTAATGATTCGAGTCTATCCCTAATTATAGACCCTGATTTGAGTCTGTTGTGGGCCAACCTCGAATCTGGCCCAAGGCCCATTCGAATCTGTCCATGTTGACAGACTCGAATCTAGCCCATTCGAATCTAAGGACTCATTCGAATCTATCACAGATTCGAATGTATCCTTTTATGCAATTCGAATCTAGCCTTTGACATATACAACTAAGTGTTTGAAACTTATGTTTTACTTATGCTTGAGTCAATCTTTGACCTTTATGTTTGAACTTCTTGTAATATGTTACATCAAGTTCAAACACACAATCAATAACAGACAAACACATATTAAGCATATATATCAAAACACTTGTTAATACTCAGAATATTACTTAAACCATAATGCAGATCGATTAGACTGCTATCGTCACACAGGGTGTACCAACAGAGAATATTTGCATGGTTATTATCATGCAATTAAAATAAGTTTTAGAAGGTATAATAAAGAAATACTTACTGAGGGTCTTCTTGAAATGTGATGAACACTTGGAAATGTTAAGAATGCTCAACGGTTGCAATGAAAAAGGGAGGAAGAAAACTTTGATTGTATTCTTGTTTGTGTATTTTGAAATGAGGCCGATGGCTTCTATGTATAGAGGTGAAATAGATAAAATAAAAAAATGATAATAATAAATAAAATGAATGTCATGATGAAAAGTAAAAAGTGATTTCGGTTGAGTGTTGGTTAAAAAGAGCATGAATGATTTTTTTAAAAGGTGTTATGATGGTGTTTCATGCATGGTTTTTGTATTAAAATAGTGAGAAGTCAAAAGCTAGTTGTCCTTCAAAGGACAACCAGCTTTTAGATGTGATAAGTACTTGTGACTTTCTCATTATTTTATTATTATTTTTTAAAAAATTGTACAAACGTGCCAAAATTATTTATTTTTCTTTTTAAGATTTCCTTTTGAAAATATCATATTTTCCAGACTTCGAAAATATTTTTGGAAATCAAACTCGGTTCAAGTGTGAATCGAGCTTGTTATGGTGTGTTTCGAGTTTTATCCAATGATAATCGAGTCTCATTGTAGTTTCATTCGAGTTTCAAACACATGTTTTTCGAGTTTGAAAGAAGTTCATTTTGAGTTTTAAGAAGTGTAGTTCGAGTTTGTTGCTAGAGTATATCGAGTTTTAGTCTTATTGCTTTCGAGTTTACTTAACTTCATTCGATTTTAAGTTAGAATGAATCGAGTTAATCATGTTTTATCCGAGTTGGTTCCTTTATGGATCGAGTTTGGCTTAAGACTAATGAAAATTTAATTTTTAACATTTTTCCTAAGTCTTAATCAAGTTTCACATATATATTTGATCAACTTATATTAAAACTTACTTCATTTTTAGCCAGTTGTTACAGTCTCCCTTTGTTAAGAGAATTTCGTCCCGAAATTCAGTTCGTGCTCGTCGTTGTTGAGGTATTTGTGAACAGGTGAGGGATCTTCACGTTCCCAGGTAAACTCCGTACCACGCTTAGATTCCCATCTAATTTTTATTATCGAAATTCGGCTGTGTTTTAGTTTCTTGACTTCTCGGTACCTTATTCCACAGGTTTCTACACAAAGTGTAACTTATCATCCAATTGTAACTCATCCATCGGTATGACGAGTGTTTCATCGGACACACACTTCTTAAGGTTGGAGACATGAAAAATATTATGTACATTTCTGAGTTCTGGCGGCAGGTCAAGTCGGTAGGCTACTAGGCCAATTCTCTTGGAAATCTTAAACGACCCGATATAACGAGGATTGAGCTTTCGTTGTTTCCCAAAATGGTTTACGCCTTTCCAAGGCGAGAGTTAAAGCATTACTTGGTCTCCCTCCTGGAATTCCAGGTCTTTCCTTCTGATATCTGCATAACTATTCTGCCTATCCCGGGCTATCTTTAATCGGTTCCGAATCTGAATTATCTTTTTGGTAGTCTCATGAATGATCTCGGGACCGGTGATCTGGCTATCTCCTATCTCAGCCCAACAAATAGGTGATCGACACTTTCTCCCATAAAGTGCCTCGAACATAGCAGCATCAATGCTTGAATGGTAACTGTTGTTATAGGAGAATTCGACTAACGACAGATGTCTGTCCCAACTTTTGCCAAAGTCAATCGCACATGCCCTCAGCATGTTCTCCAACGTCTGAATAGTTCTCTCGCTCTGATCATCCGTCTGCGGGTGGTAGGCTGTCCTCATATCCAGGCGTGTTCCAACGCCTCTTGCAATGACTGCCAGAATCGTGATGTGAATTGACTGTCCCTATATGATATGATGGATACGGGAACTCCATGCCTTGAGACGACTTCTTTAAGATAGATTCGAGTTAACTTATCCATCTTATCAGTCTCCTTGATAGGCAGGATCTGTGCAGTCTTGGTGTGTCGATCCACAATCACCCAAATGGAGTCAAAACCACCAGATGTCTTCGGCAATTTAGTTATGAAGTCCATGGTTATTCTCTCCCACTTCCGCTGCGGTATTTCTGGCTGTATCAATAGTCTTTATGGTTTCTGGTGTTCGGCCATAACCTTTAAGCATGTTAAGCACTTGGTGTCATACGTAGAAATGTCGGCCTTCATGTTCGGCCACCAGTTACAGTCTTTTAAATCATGATACATCTTGTCGGATCCTGGTTGAATAGCTAATCTGGTCTTATTCCCTTCATCCATGACCAGTTTTCTTAGTCCTCCGATCATCGGAAGCCAAATACGGTTCATGAAGTATTGGCATCCGTCGGACTTGGTTTCAAACTACTTGTTCATGCCTCTTAGAGCTATATATAGTAGGTTTTCATCCTTGACAGCTTCTTTCTGTGCCTCGAGAATCTGAGAGTTTAGGTTTGACTGGATTGTCATGACCAAAGCTCGGATCCTCAACTACAACGTTTGCCTTGCTCGGGTGATAACAGATCCCGCAGTCGTAATCGCTTAGCAGTTCAATCCAGCGCTGTTGCCTCATGTTCTACTCCTTTTGGTATAGAATGTGCTGAAGGCTCTTATGATCCATGAATATCGTGCACTTTGTCCCGTAAAGGTAGTGCCTCCATATTTTAAGAGCAAATACCACTACTCTAAGCTGCAAGTCGTGAGTCGTATAGTTCACCTCGTGGAGTTTGAGTTGTCGTGATGCGTAAGCGATGACTTTATCCTTCTACCTTAACACACAACCTAACCCGTTGTGTGAGGCATCGGAGTAGACCACAAAGTTTTTTGTACCCTCAGGTAGGGACAGAATAGGGGCACTACACAATCTCTGCTTCAACAGTTTGAATGCAGTCTCCTGGTCTTCACCCCAGATATACTTCACATCCTTCCGAGTTAATTCCGTTAGCGAACCAGCTATCCTAGAAAAAGTTTTCGATAAATCGCCTGTAATAACCGGCAAGGCCTAGAAACTAAAAGAAACCCGTTGGAGTTCTAGGTGTTGCCCAGTTCTTAATAGCCTCGACTTTCGACGGGTCTACTTGAATTCCTTAGCTATTGATCACATGCCCTAGGAATTTGACCTCTCGTAGCCAAAAATCACACTTAGAGAATTTGGCGTATAACTGTTCTTTCTCTAGTAGCTCTGGGATTATCTTCAGATGCTGCTCATGATCCTCTTGGCTTCGGGAGTATATAAGGATATCGTCTATGAATACTATTACAAATTTATCTAAATGCGGTTTACACACACGATTCACAAGGTTCATGAATACAGCTGGTGCGTTGGTTAAACCGAATGGCATCACCTGGAATTCGTAATGTCCATAACGAGTTCTGAAGGCTGTCTTGGGTATATCTTCTTTCCGAACCTTAACTTGTTAATATCCCGATCGCAGATTAATTTAGAGTAAAAACTAGATCCTTGGAGCTGATCGGACAGGTCGTCGATCCTGGGGAGAGGGTATCGGTTCTTGATGGTTAACTTGTTTAGCTCGCGATAGTCTATGCACATTCTAAAGGATCCATCCTTCTTTTTCACAAATAGGACCGGAGCTCCCCAAGGTGAGGAACTTGGTCGAATGAATCCTTTATCCATCAGTTCTTGCAGCTGATTGGATAGTTCTTGCATTTTAGAAGGGGCGAGTCGGTATGGTGCTTTTGCAACAGGTGCAGCTCCAGGCACCAAGTTGATTTGAAATTCCACTTGCCTAGCTGGCGTAAGCCCAGGCAAGTCCTCAGGAAAGACTATCGGGTAGTCACAAACCACCAGAATTTCTTCGATTCGTTTCTCTTTCGACTCCTTTTCTACCAGTTGAACCAACACTGCATGGCAACCTTTCCGAAGGCATTTCAATGTTCTTAAGCCGGATATGACATCCAATTGACGATTCTTTCTTTCTCCCTGGACTGTTAGGACTTTCTTTTTCTTAAGTGGTATCCTTATGACCTTCTAACCACATAAGATTTTGGCATGGTTGTCTGATAGCCAATCCATACCAATAACTACACGAAGCTTCCGAGTTCAATAGGCATTAGGTTTATCTTAAAGGGATGATCTGCTAATTTCAGTGTACAATTCTTAATGATACTATTTTCCTTAATCAGTTTGCCATCGGCTAACTCTATAGTATAGGAGTTGTCTAAAGGGGATTGAGTGACATTCTGTTCTTTACTGAACTTAGTAGAAATAAAGCTCCTATCAGCCCCAGTATCAAATTGTACATAAGCATAAATGTCATTAAGAAGAAATGTACCTGTTACTACATTGGGGTCCTGACGAGCGTCTCTAGCTCCTAACACAAAAGCTCTCCCTTGAGCTCCTCTGCCGTTTTTCAACTTTGGGCACTCATTCCTATAGTTCCCGACAGCTCCACACTCAAAACAGCTCCTCTAACTGCTGCCATTGTTGTTGCTGTTATTGTTGTTGTTATTGTTGCTGCTGTTGTTAAATCTACAATATTTGGTCAGATGACCAATACGCTTGCACTTCCCGCAAGGGGTTGGGCAGGGACCTATGTTATGGTTGTAGGTGCATTGGCTGGAAAGGGGTTTGGTACCAGTGTAGCCTTTCCTTGGTTCGGCTTTGACTACAAAGGCTTTAATGGTTTCGGGCCTCTTGGCCTGCGAACTCGAATTCCTCCCAGACTTCTCTTCCCATTTTCTCTTGTTCTCTCCCACTTTGGCCTCATTTCTTCTAGCCACTTGATCCATCAAATTATTCGCCATTTGGATGGCGCTCTGGATTGTGGTGGGGTTTGAGGCGGTGACATTGCCTTGGATTTGAGGGGCGAGTCCCCAAATGTAGCGTTCAATCTTCTTGTATTCGGGAGTCACCATCTGTAGGCATAGTAGGCTTAGTCCATGAAACCGGTCTGTATATCCCGTAATGTCTATCCCCTTTATTGACAGATTCCAAAACTCCAATTCCATTTTTTGGAGCTTATTCCTCGGACAGTATTCGTCTGTCATCATCTGCTTTAACTCGGCCCAGGCGAGTTGATAGGCCGCATCGATTCCCACAGACTCTGCGTAAGAGTTCCACCATGTCAGTGCGCTATCCTGAAGAGTATGGGTTGTGAATTTAAACTTATCTCCTTCGATGCATCCGCTAACACGGAAGACCGACTCCAATTTTTCGAACAAGCGAACTAGTCCGACAGCTCCCTCGGTTCCATTGAAGTATCGGGGCTTGCAGCTCAAAAACCCCTTAAGCCCGCAACCCTTGGGGTTGGTTTCGGTTCCTCCTGTAGTTTGGCTAGCTCCACCGTCACCATTGGTAGAACTATTCTGATTGGTTTCGAAGGTGGCTATGACGACAACCACTCTTTGTGCTACGAGTTGCTCGATTTTAGTAGTGTTCATGGCTTTTCTTGGCGGCATTATCTTAAAGTTTTAAAAATAAACAGGGTATAAGAAGTTGAGTCTTAAAGATTCGAATTTTTGTTAAGGTACAGTTCTATAATCATCAAACACAGAGTCATACATAACTTGAAATTTTCATTAATAATACAAAATTTCTTACATCGGGGCGAGTTATTACTTGAAAATTTGAAGTCTTACGCCACTACATAATAATTCCTCTCATTACAAAGATAAGGGAGGTACTAGGTGTGGGAGTGATCAGGGGTCTCTCCCTACTCTAAGGTATTGAGGCGTTGTGTTAGCGTCTTGTTGTGGGCCTCGCATTCGGCTAGTCTTTGCCGAAGTTCCTCCAACCCGTCCTGCTGAATAGTGAATCCGTGCTGGTTAGCCCAATATATGTTGGAGTTCTGCATCTCCTCTTGCTCTATTCTAGCGGTAATCTCCCTGATGTCCTGCTTAAGTACCCAGATCTAGAGATCTTGGCGGCTGGCTCTGGCCACCAGTAAAGGTACTAACTGGTTGGTAGGCTCCTGAGTGAGTGGGGTCGGTGTGGAGGATGATCCTCCGACCTCAAACTGGGAGGGGAATCCCTCCTCTTGCCTCCACTCGAGGAGGGTCTCGGGCATCCAGCCCCATCGGCGAGCGTCCACCCGTCGCTGTTGCGGCGGGCTTGGCTGCGGTGCCGGTACCGGGATATACTCTCGTCTTGGCATAAACACTCTTTTGTGGGCCGTAAACTTCATCAGGGGCCTGTTGTGGTGAGGGCGGTAGGTGCGGTGAGATGGTACAGATGGGCGGTATGGGATGTAAAAGGGGGCCACTGGTGCTGGCGGGTCCACTCCGGATGGTTCTCCCCACCCGGTGGAGGATTCGTCGACTTCCATGGGCTCCTCCTCGTCTATTTCCTCCATTGGTTCCTCGACTTCCAAGGGGTCTCCATCCTCAGACGGTTCCTCCTCGGCGAAAACCTCTAGATTGTATCGGCTGGTAGGGGTGTGTTCTTCCTCCGGGTCAGATAAAATACTAACCACGTGGCTCGACATTTTTCTGTTAGCATGTCCCATTTTTAGTTAAAAAAATGTTTTTCTGAGAATCGGTAAAATCTTAAATGTAGTTATAGCCTAGATTACTAATGCAACCTAGTTCACTATAACTATGGCTCTGATACCAATCTGTCACACCCTGCTACCCCGGTTGGCAGCGAGGCGTGACGAGTGCGGAAGCGTAACCATAATCATAACGAACGACCACTATATGGACGATTCAGAAAATACATCAATTTAACTTTGAAATAAAGGATGTTTTACAAACCAACATAAAATGTAAATAGTTCGCAAAATACAGAGATTCGAATACATAAGTAAAAGGTTTATAATAATGCAAATAAATCTCTGTTGGTTGATGAAAATATTGCGACTCCAAAATATGCGAAAGCCTCAAGTTGCTTCCGATTAATGCACATGCCTTAATTACCTGAAAATACATGCTAAAATACGTCAACAAATTGTTGGTGAGATCATAGATTTACGCGGAAAGGCAAATTGAATGGACATTAACAGATGAGTTGAATTTATAAAAGCATAAATTTCATGCACGTATTACATAAATCATCATGCAACCGAAGCTTAATTAAATGAGTTTGCCCTGTGCAGTATTCCCAACTGTAATACCGTGTGTTTAATATATGCATTCCACTGTTAGCCGGTAAGACTAACCCGAATGAGGGACATGACTGCCGATAGATATATCCACAATATATTGGCGCTTACAAATAAATGTAACTAATGGTTCATGATGTGAAGGCTGATGGATTCACACCAAACACATGTGTGATACATATAAGAACTAAACAGTTTTGATGTCCATACAATAATATTGCATGTATTTCCACCCCAATAGATAGTGAAAATAGGGGCTAATGAAGACTAACCTTTGTTGATTTCGTTGATGTTTTGATCTGAGTTGAAAATGTGATTACAGTGCCGAAACTTGAGTACGTCCTATGATTTTTACGGATACGGGTTAATATGGTTATTTTATGTTTTCATGAATATTTTATGTATATATGTTCGTGTTCTTGTATTTATCAAAAAATCTGTCATTTTTATTTTAAATGGCAACTCGTTGTGTAAATATTCATATATACAATAAATATATTTTTTGAAAGAATATATATAACCTATTTCTTGTAGATAATAAAGTTATTTCTTTGGTTTTTAAAACAATTTCGCTGAACATATATACATATATATTTGAACAATATATATATATATGTGTGTGTGTGTGTGTGTGTGTGTGTGTGTGTGTGTGTGTGTGTGTGTGGGTGTGTGTGTGTGGGTATATATTTTTGTGTTGATGAAGTAAGTATGGTAATATATATATTTTTGCAAGGTTATAAAACCAGTAAGCTCGTGAAATTATTTGAAACATTCATATGTTCTACGAAAATTTATATATGTGTTTTAAGTCGGTATTTGTATGTATTGTATAAGGATATTTGCATGGTTATTATTATGCAATTAAAATAAGTATTACAAGGTAAAATAAAGAAATACTTACTGAGGGTCTTCTTGAAAGGCGATGAACACTTGGAAATGTTAAGAATGCTCGATTGTTGCAAGGAAAAAGGGAGGAAGAAAACTTTGATTGTATTCTTGTTTGTGTATTTTGAAATGAGGCCAATGACCTCTATTTATATAGGTGAAATAGATAAAATAAAAAAATGATAATAATAAATAAAATGAATTCATAATGAAAAGTAAAAAGCGATTTCGGTTGAGTGTTGGTTAAAAAGAGCATGCAATTTTTTTAAAAGGTGTTATGATGGTGTTTCATGCATAGGTTTTGTATTAAAATAATGAGAAGTCAAAAGCTAGTTATGCTTTAAAGGACAACCGGCTTTTAGATGTGATAAGTAGTTTTGGATTTCTCATTATTTTATTATTATTTTGTACAAAATTGTACAAACGTGCCAAAATATTTTTGGAAATCAAACTCGGTTCAAGTGTGAATCGAGCTTCTTATAGTGTGTTTCGGGTTTTATCCAATGATAATCGAGTCTTATTGTAGTTTCATTTGAGTTTCAAGCACATGTTTTTCGAGTTTGAAAGCAGTTCATTTCGAGTTTTAAGAAGTGTAATTTGAGTTTGTTGCTAGTGTATATCAAGTTTTTGTCTTATTGCTTTCGAGTTTACTTAACTTCATTCGAGTTTAAGTTAGAATGAATCGAGTTAATCATGTTTTATCCGAGTTGGTTCCTTTACGGATCGAGTTTGGCACTTTAATCATTCGAGTTTGGCTTATGACTTATGAAAATTTAATTTATAACATTTTTCCTAAGTCTTAATCAAGTTTCACATAAATATCAGATCAACTTAAATTAAAACTTACTTGATTTTGAGTCAGTTGTTACATCTAGTCAGCTACATCTTCAGGAATGAATTCTCTTTCTTTAAGCTCCTCCTGATCTACGTAATTTTCTAACTCAAACCGAATCTCATATTTATCCAGGTCCAACAAGGCTCCAGTTAACTCTTCTTCAATAACATCCGTAGCCTCGGGAGCCTTGCCATTGTCAGCACCTGAAGACGAACCAGACTCCCCCTGAGTGATAGCTGGCTGAGAAGTCTGCTTTGAAAGATCTGCTAGCTCACTTTCCTTTTCAGCACTTGGGTCATCTCCTTCATCTTCCGTCCTGGCTCCCCTCAACTCATCTCCCTTAGATCTCTCCCCCTAAGCTGCATGATCTTTTAAGATTGTCTCCATTAGGGTTTGCAGAGTTACTATCTAATTTTGCTGGGCAGTCACCGTCTGTTGAAGATATGCATTCTGCTAATCTAACTGCGTATTATGCTATTGAAGCTCGGTGACTGCCCTGGTGAGTTGAAGAATTTGGACTGTTTGGAAGTCTACTTTGGCTTTCAATTGAGAAAAGCCTTGGGTGTCCGTGGATGTGGATGCTGATGGGGTGGAGGTGTTGGTTGATTGTGGAACTGCGGTGGATGTCGACGGCCTTGCTTGAGCTAGGCGTTGGCGCTTAGCCCGTTGTTGCCTTGCAACCAACGCCTCTTCTTCTACCACAAAGTCTTCATCTCTCTCCTCCTCATCTGGAAGTTTGAAAGATTGAGCTTGAACTGTTTGCGGCTACACTACAATCCGAGTACCATGAACGCCAAAAGCACTTGAGGGATTTGTTGCTTCCCTTAAATATCTATTAATACCTGAGTCTGTCTCCGAAGCAGACTCAACAGCTACCTCAGATGGTTCATCTGATAATTCTCTATGTCATCAAAAATATTCTCTGGGGGTTGGAGGATATCCTGGATCAACTCCTCAGTGATTGATTCTTGTACCACTGCCCTTGAGCAAAAATTTCTTCTAACGTTTGCTGAATCGGGTTAGCCTGTGTTACCGATGTGGTAGCCATAGCTGCCGCTGCGTTGTTGGTTGAGCATGAACTGGAGCAACCGGTGCTTGCTGAGCTGGTTCTTGCTGAGCTTGTTCATTTGCTACCCATTCTTCCCCTTCTGGGGCAACAAAATTAGGGTCGAGCAAAGCTCCAAATAAAGGAGTCATCGGGGGCCTAACATTCTCTGCCCTTCTTGAATTATGGCTCTGGCAGTCTGCAAAAAATTCGTTTGTCAATCGCTGCTACCACGACCACTTCCGGCAGAGGCGGCAAATTCGGCAGAAGGTTTCTGATAATCATCATCACAAACCTCGGACATAACAAAAATCGTTCCCGGGTTGGTGCGGTTATTTGATGAACTAACTCTCCAAAAAAGAATCCCGAGAAACTAAAGGGCTTGTTATACACTAACGATATCATCCCTGACTGTAACTTGGATGTCATTGTGTCAAAACCTGCATTTTTTGGTGCAAAGCAAACGAGCATGACATGCATTAGGTATCACCCCTTTCTAATTAATCCACTCTTCACATACGAGGCCTTTGCCAAGTCTTGTGCATAGCCCATTCTTTGGAAGGCCGATTGCCTTATCGCAGCCGGAAAATCTACCAGACCATCTTCTTGCTCTACTGACCCTAATTGAAGAATCTCCCTCATATTGTCCGCCAAAAATGTAATCACTTGCCCGTAGGACAGTAGCCCTCAGAACCGGAGGCACTACAGAATTATCCACATGTAAAGTTCCCCAAAACTGTCGAAGATATTGAATTATAAGCGTTGGGTTGTGGGTGAACGCATAAGCGATCTGCCGCGTCTCAGCAGCTTGAAGGTCTATGCTTAATACCATATTCTGCTTATTGAAGAAAACACGATCTGCCATTCCTGCACACATAGCAAATAGTTAAATTCTAAAAATTTAAATTTTGAAAAACATTTAAATTCATTCGAACGTGATTAAGTTCGTTCGAACTTAATATCTTTCGAACTTATTTGTAAGTTCGTGATACTCAGAATCCCTACCAACTTATTAGCAAGTTCGAGAGAGACCTTCGAACTTGTAGGCCTACGAACTTGTAGATATTTTGATCTAAGTTCGTGACTTGATGAACAAGTTTGAAGTCGGCTTTTTGAAAATCCAAATCATGATTTAAACCTTTTTAGACTTAAATTACCAATGAATCTAGTCCTAATTGGTTCTAATCGACGTTATTTATGTTTTATTTTAAGTTTTATAACCCTAAACTTTGTATTTTGAATACTTAGCTTTCGGTTATATTAAAACCAAAATGTTCGATTTTAAACCATTAAAAGGTCCAAAACATCACTTACTTAGTTTCTTGTGTGATAAATAGACACTAACACTAGTAAGTTCGATATGGAGCAGTGATTTCTTCGTGAAACAGGGAATAAAATCGAGATTGCCGATAAGTTCAAAGTCGCCGAAATAAGTTCGACATCGCCAAGATAAGTTCGTGTATAGACAAATTCGTGAGTAGATGAGTAGAATAAATGTGTTTGTCCTATTTATACTCAACTGTGTCTCGAACTTAGCTCAATTAAGTTCGTTCGATCTTAGGGTCACGAACTTATGTCAAAATTTTGAAAAAGTTTGAAAAATATTCAACTTTTCTGACTTGTTCGACTTTTACAACTTTTCGAAACACTTCACACTAAGCAAACAGATTATCATGTAAATTTGTTTCTCCAACTAAAATGCATCCTAATAACTGACCTCGATCCTATTTATTAAAACTAAAATAAAACAAAATAAAATAAGATAAAATAAACAAAGTTAAATAAAAATGAAATTAAATTGAAATAATTTAAAGATAAAAACACACTAACTAAATATTTTTGCGAGAGTGTCAAAAAAGGTTCAATCAGATAGCTTTGTAAACTCACTTTCGGTGTTGCACTTTCAGACTTTGGAATTATTTGATTTATTTGATTGTTTGTCGTAACATATACACCAAGTCGATTGTCGGTATGTTTGTCCACTTAAGCACTCAACACTTAGGATTTTTCTTTGGCCTTTTTATTTATCAAGAAACTACCTTACATGTCCCACGCTTAGACATACTTTTATGATCAAGACAGACATACAATGATTTTGACTTTTCTATGTTTGTAAATCATCTTTAAAAGGCAAACGGACACAGTTCTGTATTTACATACAACAGAGTGTCTTAGTTTGTCTTATGGTAGAACATCCTTCTTTTATTTTAGCAAGACATCGGTGACAGGTCTGTACTCACATACAACAAAGCGACATATCTTGCTAGTTTAAGTCAAAACAGTGGTGACAGTTCTGTACTTACGTACAACAAAGCGACATGCTTTGACTTTCTTTACGTTTCAAAACTGCTCTATATTTAAGATGTATTTTGATGAAGCCATACATCCCCAGATTAATTTGCATACCTGATTCATAATTATTGTATGTGAACCGCTAACATAGAAATTAAGACCTTTTGGTCATACATCTAAATTAGTTACACATATGACATTTTTTCGATTGGTTTATTAACTTTCAGGAAACCCTACATGTTTTATGCCTACCAACATATCAGAACATGAACATGTATATCACTTGTAATTTTTAGTGCATTACGTGTGAAAGTATAACACTTAGAGTTTGTTAGACTGTGCTAAATTTCGTCACTTTGAACCTTAGACTCTAAGACTTCTCTCTTTGTTCTCAATATTCTCTTTTTTTAAATATTTTGTGGTTTTCTCTCTTTTTTCTTTTCTTTTTTCTTTTTGTTTTAAGTAAAGTAATTAAAAATACAGGCTAATAACTTAGAAAACTTTAAAAAGAAAAAAAATCTACTAAGGTCAGGTTACTCTGGATTGCGCATTCCGTTTAGTTGGACTAACAACTCAAAGCGTGATCTATCAAATGCTTTTGTGAACAGATCCTCAAAGTTGTCTTCCGCTGGAAATTTTACTAATTTAATCAGGTTTTTCACGGCACAGTCACGAATAAAGTGATATCTTATATCTATATGCTTAGTCTTGCTGTGCTTTACCAGATTATTAGTCATGGAAATTGTGGATTGATTGTCTATCCTAATGGGAGTATGAGTATAAGTCAAACCGTAATCCCGCAATTGTTGTTAAATCCACAGAACCTGTGAACAGCAACTCCCTGCAGCTACATATTCGACCTCACATGTTGATACGGCTACCGAAGTCTGTTTCTTGCATTGCCAGGACACCAGTCTCCCTCCAAGGAATTGACAACCACCCGTTGTTGATTTTCTGTTCAAGCTACACCCTCCATAGTCTGGGTTTGTGTAAGCTTCGAATTCCAGATCTCCATCAGCATGATACCAAAGTCCCAGCTTCGGTGTCGACTTTAGGTATCCCAGAATCCGCTTTACAGCTTTCATGTGCATCTCCTTGGGGTTAGCTTGAAACCTGGCACAAATACAAACAACAAAATTATATCAGGTCGAGAAGTAGTTAAATACATGAGTGACCCGATCATGGTCCGATATAAAGTCAGATCCACATCAGTATCACTATCTCTACGCGGTCCGATATTATGATTGACTTGAATAGGAGTACTGAAGTAAGCTGTAAGCTTTGTTCCTTCCATCCCGAAGCGCTGTAAAATGTCATAGACATACTTCATCTGATGAATGAACATCCCCTCCTTTCGTTGTTCAACTTGTAAACCAAGAAAGAGGTTCAGCTCTCCCATCACATTCATCTCAAACTTTGACTTCATAACCTTCTCGAAATCTTTGCACATTTGTTCATTTGACGACCCAAAGATGACGTCGTCCACATACACTTGTACTAGTATGAAATCGTCACCTTTCCTCTTAACGAATAGTGTACTATCTATTCTTCCTCTCTCAAACCCATTGTCTAAGAGTTGAGTAGACAGTGTCTCGTACCATGCCCTAGGTGCCTGATGTAACCCATACAGAGCCTTATCCAATCTATATACTCTGTCTGGATACTTGGATCAGTAAACCCTGGCGGTTGCTCGACATACACCAACTCCTTCACTTTTTCGTACAAGAAGGCACTCTTGACGTCTAGCTGATATACTTTGAAGCCTTTGAAGGAAGCGAACGCTAGAAACAATCGAATAGCCTCAAGCCTCGCTACTGGTGCAAACAGCTCATTATAATCTATGCCTTATTCTTGGTTGAACCCTTTGACCACGAGTCTTGCTTAGTTTTGAGTAACTATGACCCGATCATCCGTTTTGCACTTAAAGACCCATTTGGTCCCTATAGCAACTTCTCCTCAAGGCAAAGGCACTAACTCCCAGACTTCTAGCTTTCTGAACTATGAAAGTTCCTATTGCATAGCTTCAACCTGATAATTATCCTTCAGAGCCATTTGAACATTTTTCGGCTCGACTTGATAAATGAAACACGAGTATAGACAAGTGTGAAATGCCTCGGAGTCGTTGATCATCGATAACAACACTGTGTTACTATTCACCCTACTCATAGTTCTCATACCGGCATTTGGATTCCCTATGTTGTCTTCAATCGGATGATCCTTACTCAATGTTTCAATTGCATCGACTTGAAGATTATCTCCCAAATTTGATCATATTTCACCTAATAGGGCTGCGACTTCAGATGGAACATTCTCCTCATGATCAATGTCTTCTGAGTGAATTGTTTATCTGGTTCTCATCCGTAGGAAACAAAGGTTCTTCATTTGTTGGGGACCCTCTTCTGTCGATACATTTTCAGATGTTGTGGGAATGCTCGAATTTGGAAAGACTCTACCCTTATCGTTAAGATTTAGGGATGAAAAGTCATTTTCCACAGTTCCTGCATCACCACTAAAAGGAAAGTTAAATGATTCAAACACTGAGTCGTAATCAAATAACCATTCTGGAACAATTTGGGGTTCATGTGAGTAACTTTTTACATCAATGTTAAGCACAATTTCAACTGTACCAGTAGTTTTATTAAAAACTCTTTTGTTTGGAGAGTTTGGGTCATAAACTAGGAAGTATCCTTCATCAGCCTTTTCACCAAACTTAGGTTGATGTTTTATTTTTAATAAAGTACATGGCACCCCAAACGGTTCTTAACCTTAGGGGTTGTTGTTGACACTTTAGCTATTGATACCTTATTAGTCTCGGTTACTTTCACTTCCTCTGATTCAACCGTTTCTTTTGTCTTATCCTGAGGGAGAGGCACATGGTTACCATTTGTTGGTACACCCTGTGTGACGATAGCAGTCTAATCGATCTGCATTATGGTTTAAGTAATATTCTGAGTATTAACAAGTGTTTTGATATATATGCTTAATATGTGTTTGTCTGTTATTGATTGTGTGTTTGAACTTGATGTAACATATTACAAGAAGTTCAAACATAAAGGTCAAAGATTGACTCAAGCATAAGTAAAACATAAGTTTCAAACACTTAGTTGTATATGTCAAAGGCTAGATTCGAATTGCATAAAAGGATACCTTCGAATCTGTGATAGATTCGAATGAGTCCTTAGATTCGAATGGGCTAGATTCGAGTCTGTCAACATGGACAGATTCGAATGGGCCTTGGGCCAGATTCGAGGTTGGCCCACAACAGACTCGAATCAGGGTCTATAATTAGGGATAGACTCGAATCATTAAGGGACTTTTTGCAGAATTCGTGAGGAATTAAGCAAGAGGCGATCTCGAGTTTATCAGCTAGGTGAGTGCCGTTTCGGAGAGAATTAGTACGTAGGATCGTTCGTGTGTCGTTCGTTCAGCGTATAATAGTCTCCGGGTTTCCGTTGGTTGAGAGTTGTCCGTCTAACCGTCAACGAGGATTCCGCACTCGTTCACGGATCCGCGTCTAGATAGATCTTGCAGTCGTAGACCTTACAAGTGGTATCAGAGACAGGTTTGTACTGACGTACAACAAAGCGACATGTCTGCTAACCCGAATCTAAACAGAGACAACAGGTCTGTACTTACGTACAACAGAGTTGCATGTTTTCGACTCTCAGTTTTACATGATATTTCTATTCTTTCCATTTTCAGATGTATTTGATGTTGCCATACATCCCCAGAAAGTTTGCATACCTCATTTAGACTCAATGTTTGTATGTCTTGTACATAAAAATTAAGACCGATTGGTCGTACATCTAAGTTAGTGACACGCTTGACTTTTTCTAGAATATTTTATTAGCCTTGAGATTCCCTATATGTATTATGCCTACCAACACATCTCTCATACAATATTTCATACAAATACCGACTTAAAACACATATATAAATTTTCGTAAAACATCTGAATGTTTCAAATAATTTCACGAGCTTACTGGTTTTATAACCTTGCAAAATATATATCACCATACTTACTTCATCAACACAAAAATATATACCCACACACGCATGCACACACACACACACACACATATATATATATATATATATATATATATATATATATATATATATATATATATATTCGTTCAAATATATATGTATATATGTTCATCAAAATTGTTTTAAAAACCAAAGAAGTAACTTTATTATCTACAAGAAATAGGTTATATATATTCTTTTAAAAATATATTTATTTTATATATGAATATTTACACAACGAGTTGCCATTTAAAATAAATGGCGGATTTTTGGATAAATACAAGAACACAAACATATTTACATAAAATATTCATGAAAACATAAAATAACCATATTAACCCGTACCCGTAAAAATCATAGGACGTACTCAACTTTCGGCACTGTAATCACATTTTCAACTCATATCAAAACATCGACGAAATCAACAAAGGTGAGTTTTCATAGCCCCTATTTTCACTATCTATTGGGGTGGAAATACATGAAATATTTTCATATGGACATCAAAACTGTTTATTTCGTATATGTATTACACATGTGTTTGGTGTGGATCCATCAGCCCTCATATCATGAACCGTTAGTTACATTTATTTGTAAGCGCGAATATATTGTGGATAGATCTATCGGGAGTCATGCCCCCCATTCGGGTTAGTCTTACCGGCTAACAGTGGAATGCATATATATTCAACACACGGTATTACAGTCGGGGATACTACACAGAGCAAACTCATTTAATTAACCTTCGGTTGCATGATGGTTTATGCAATACGTACATGGAATTTATGCTTTTATAAATTCAACTCATCTGTTAATGTCCATACAATTTGCCTTTTCGCGTAAACCTATGATCTCACCAACAATTTGTTGACGTATTTTAGCATGTATTTTCAGATAATTAAGGCATGCGCATTCATCGGAAGCAGCCTGAGGCTTTCGCATATTTTGGAGTCGTAATATTTTCATCAACCAACAAAGATTTATTTGCATTATTATAAACCTTTTAGTTATGTATTTGAATCTCTGTATTTTGCAAACTATTTACATTTTATGTTGGTTTGTAAAACATCCTTTATTTCAAAATTAAATCGATGTATTTTCTGAAAACGTCCATATAGTGGTCGTTCGTTATGATTATGGTTACGCTTTCGCACTCGTCACGCCTCGCTGCCAACCGGGGTAGCATGGTGTGACTGGAAATCCGATGACGAGATTGTTTTGGATGAACAAGATGAGGTTCATGAATTGGTGATAAGTAAGCAGCCAGTCAAAGAAGAGTACGTGAATGATGACCAGAGTCTGATAGTCATAGAAATGCTTAAATCTGCTTTAAATGAAGAATCGGATACTTAAAGATTGGACAGGGAGCTTACAAAGGAAGAGAAAAGAAAATTATGGTTTAAGGGAGAAGAGAATAAAAAGGATTTGACAATAAAGGAGAAGATGAAGATCCCTAGTCCATGGAAATTGTCTGGGAGTATACTTAGTTGGTTCTTTGATAGGGAACTACAGCTCTTCATTCTAAAGAGAAAGGACGGGCTTCAATATCTCAGAAAAAGGCTAAAAGACTTCAACTCTCTGCCGAAGTGTGAAGTCAAATCCTTGGCATGGAAAGAGCTAGTAAACATCGGAGATGACCCTTACGCTGAAGTCATAGCAAAAATCATTCGAAAGGAGGGTCGGTATAGGAAGTTTGAAAGGCTGAAGCTAAGGACAGGCAAGCGGGTCATGGACTTTACAAGGATAGATCCATTAACTGGCAGGCCTCGGATGAAGATACACTACAAGCCGGTCAGATTTCTGAAGAAGGTTCCATTGAAGCTGATGCCACAAGATGTTCTGAGTGACCTTATGTGGTGGTATGTAGACAGCGAGACCGGAGAGGCAGTAATGGAAGACAAAGAAGAAAAGGTGATTTTGAGAGTCTACGATCCCTACACTTAGTCAACCTATCTAAGGATGACCTGCAAAAAACTTAATGATCAGGCAATCTTTTTTGATGAAAATTGGAAATCTGAAAGCAGGAAATATCATAAAGTTGTCAAGGTTTGTGTTAAACAGGTTCTGCATGCAGGTAGCAGTTTAAATAAGCCTAGTTCTATAGAGTAATGAATATCTACTAGAAGCTATCGTCAAGGGGGGGGGGTCTGTTGGTACACCCTTTGTGACGATAGCAGTCTAGATATGTAATAGATAGTCATATGTAATAGATAGGGCTTTCTTAATACATGTCATGTTTGTTTGTTCATGATTGTGTATGGTGTCTACATTTGCATGTTAAGTTCATGATTGTGAAAATAAGTTCTTGAGGTGATGAACTTGTGAGAATAAGTTCTTAAGGCATAGGCCACGAACTTAAGTCACACAAGTTCGTACGAACTTAGTTGACCTAAGTTCGTATTTGTATGGGCTTGAACTTGTAAGTTCGTGGGCTTGGCCCTTGCACGAACTTAAGAGTTATATTATGAACTTATTTGGTTAATTTCAGTGACTTTTGGAGAATTACGAGATCAGAGTTTGTCAGAGCAATCAGGACGAACTTAGAGTGTTTTCAGAGAGTCTAGGAGCGATACATCGTGTGGGGTCGGTATCATATCGGCTGGCATTGTGTTTGGCTCCAGGTTTCGCGTGTGATCGATTCGTTAAGCGTCTAACAAGGATTCCACATTCGTTGGACGACGTCGCGCATTGATTCGATCCGTAGACGTGGTGACCTTACAACCATCACATTGGATAATAGGATCAATAATCTTGTTAGACAGTATGAACTGTTATTTGCAAAGCCAAAGGAGACTCTCACTAAAACCTACACCAGGTTCACTGCCTTAATAAATGATCTCAAAGCTGTTAGGATCACTAAAGACAGTTTTTCTCTAGTGAACAAATTCTTGGACATACTACCTGAGGAATGGAATTACTTCTCTACTAAACTAAGAAACTCATGTACCATCAGAGGCATGGATCTTGTAAATCTTTATGGATCCTTGCTAAATGATGAACAATCAAGGAAATAGAAGAGAAATGCCTTGGAAATGTCCAAGAAAGGTGCAGCCTTAGTGGCCAGCGTGAGACAACCTGTTAATCAGGTGTGTGATGTGTTCACACAAGCTGATCAACAGGCTGATGATGAATTGGAGGCAATATCAGAAGAAGAGGAGGACTATGAAGATCTTACTGAGTTTGATGATGAACAAATGATTGTTATGCTTGTTAGAAAATTCAATAAGAAAATGTTTGGAGGAAAAATGCTATAAAGGAAATCAAGTGCCATCATAAAGAAGGCATTTGACAAATCCAAGGTTGAGTGCTTCAAATGCGGCAAAACTGGTCATATAACTGTTGACTGTGTGTCTATAGCTGTTGCCTCTTCCTCTAAACCATACAAGACAAACAAAGACGATAGTTACAGGGTTAAGTGCCTTATAGCCATGGCTAAATTGATAAAAGTTAGAAGACTCTGTGGCTTCTAACAAACAGAAGGGACTTATGGCTGAAACTTGTGACTAGGAGGAGTCTGATTCATCATCTGATGAAGAAGACAACAACTCTCTGATGGCCAATAGTGATGCCCCTCAAAAAGTAATTTCAAATAGGACCTAGCTGAAGCTAAAGCTCTCAGCACTTTAGAAAACTGGAATCCCACCATGATGTATAAGGTACAAAACTTTAAGGATTACAGCTCTGAAGAAAAAGTTAAAATGTTTGATTATTTACTTGTAGATTTAAAAGCTGCCATTGAAAAGCATGATGCTTTGATGTCTGATATCTCTAACTTAAAAGCTCATCTTGAAATAAAAACTAATGAACTGAACAGTTTTCATGAGTTGAAAACTGAACTTGATGAAGTAAAACACATCAACATCATTCTATTAGAAGAAAAGAGAGAAACAAAAGCATGCTAAGCTTCAAAAGATTGTTGACTCTTGGTGCCATTCAGCTAAGAGAGTCAGTCAATGTATCAATCAGCAAATTCCTGCTCAAATCCAAGCCTATCTTGGAGGAGATCTTGATACAACAACTTCTATTGTTGAGATAAAGAATTTGGAAACAGGCTTGTCCTCTCTTGGTGAGCTTCTAAATACTTTTATCCAAAAAGTAATGGAAAGCTGGTCACAACAAACAGGTTTGTCAAACCTCAAAACACTGACAGTTTATGTGAAAAAGCTATAAAGACTGATGATGGAATGTGTTCTCCATCAAACTAGCCTGCTAAGTGCTTAGCCAGTTCACATAAACAAAAGAATGGAAAACAAGTTAAAACTTCAGCTTTGACCATTAAATCTGTCAACCAGACAGGTTCTGAGGTTAAAGCTGATGGCAAGAAAACTGTTAATCCATTCAATGCTGAACATTTTGAGAACAAGTTTTCAAAAGGAAAGCAGCCTGCATCCAACAAGAATAAGTCTCATGTTGGAAGCAACTCTTCGGTGATTTCAAATAAGTTTTAAATCATAGTGGAAACTAGTTATAAATGAAAGAAAATCTTTTGATAAAACCAGAAATGATGACCACACTACCACAAGTAGGGAAAAGGCATCACAGCTCAGTAAAGGCAAAGGCAAAGCCATTGCTCAAACTGAGAAAACAAGAAATAAGTTTTTCAAACCTGTGGAAGGACAAAAGATAGTTAAATTGAAACGTTTTTAAAACCTGTTGAGAAGTCCAATAGAGATAAACCAGAATGTGTTTCTGGGAGTACTTATTCCAAAGAGTCTAAAAAGAGAAAATGTTACAAATGTGGAAAGAAGACTCATATGGCCAAAGGTTGTCCTGAAACTAAGGACATAAGGTCTACTGACACTGTTAGCTCCAACATTGCAAAAACCAGCAGTGTTGGAAGTAACATTGTCACTGAGGAGAGTATCTCAGTTAATACAATCCAAATTGGGAATATTAGTGTTGATCTCAGTGGTCCATCAACAAATGTTGATGAAGAAGGAGAACTCATCTTTATGATGAGTTCCCCTAAAAACTAATATTTCCCCATATCACTCTGCAAGTTAAACAACCAAACTAGGTTTAATACTTGGACAGTGGCTGCTCTGGCCACATGACAGGTTACAAAGATTTGCTAAGTGATCTCAAGCCTGAAAAAGGCCCAAAGGTCACATTTGGTGACAACGTCCAGGGATCCACAGAAGGATATGGTACCCTTCAAGCTGAAGCTGCAATTTTCAACAGAGTAGCTTATATGACTGGGCCAAAACATAATCTTGTAAGCATCAGTCAACTGTGTGATGCTGGTACAAGGTTAACTTTGATGAGCACCTGGGGTACATAATGGATTCCCAAGGTAAAGTTGTGTTGTGTGCACAAAGAAAGAAAGGTGTATATGTTGTAGATATGAAATCTGCTGATCTAACAACTCAAACTTGTTTCATCTCAAGAAGTAATGCATACCTCAACTGGTTATGGCACAAAAGGCAAACACACCTGAACTTCAAGAATATCAACAAGCTCTACAAGAAAGAGTTGGTAACAGGTTTGCCTTCTATAACTTATGTTAAGGATAAACTCTGCACAGCTTGTGAGAAGAGTAAGAAAAGAAAAACATCTTTTAAATCCAAATATAATTTTTCTATTGACACTCCTCTCTTCTTAATCCACATGGACTTGTTTGGACCTGTCAGTGTCTGAAGTCTAGGAGGTAGAAGATACACTCTAGTAATGATTGATGAGTTCTCCATGTACACTTGGGTGATCTTCCTAAAGACCAAAGGAGAGGCTGCCAGAGTAATTATTGGGTTTATCAAAAAGATGGAAGTTTGAACTCTGCCAAGTCAAGTAGCTTAGAAGTGATCATGGTACTGAATTCAAAAACAATACTCTTGAGAACTTCTGTAAAGAAAGAGGAATCTGTCAAAAATTTCCAGCTGTGAGAATTCCACAACAAAATGGAGTTGTTAAAAGGAGGAACAGAACCCTTGTAGGTCCCGAATCAATCAAGCAAACACGCAATCAAACAATATATAGTAAGATCACGAACAATAATAATAGCCGAGTATTATAAACCTTGAACGAAGAACACGAAGAACGA
This sequence comes from Centrapalus pauciflorus, assembly GCA_020465985.1. Classification (NCBI taxonomy): domain Eukaryota; kingdom Viridiplantae; phylum Streptophyta; class Magnoliopsida; order Asterales; family Asteraceae; genus Centrapalus; species Centrapalus pauciflorus. Next base: position 197,959 of record JAANYP010001529.1, read on the forward strand.
AGGTTTAACTTTCTCAATGAAAACGGCTACACTCCAAAACACCTTCAATTCTATGCTTGTGTATTTTTTCTATCTAATCTATAAAACCCTAAATAACCTTTAAATAATAAACCTAAATAGGCCTAAGCCCGTGGGTTAAACTATTTAAGCCTCTACATAAATAACCAATGAACTATTAAATAATTACAAATAAACCCCTAGACTTAATTTCAATTAATTAACCCTAACAATCTCTCCCTTTGTGACCAAGGTTTCTTCAAAATTAGCTTGAACTTCTGACGAATAATCTCCCTTCTGAATGATCTTCTCTTTCAATAATAGCTTTCGGAGATTTCTCAATAGCGAAAATCTTCAACTAGATTGAAAATGATCTTCAACTTTGATAAGAATCTTCAGTCAAACTTGGCAATGAACTTTGTCACTTTGAGAATCAGAAGACTTTAACGTTACTTTAAGGGAAAATGACATCAAATAGTTCTGAACTTTCGACTTTATACACATTTATGTAGTGAACTTTTTTTTGTGCACATTTGGTAGTCAAAGTTTCAAAATTGTTCCAATTTGGTAGTTGGCGTACCTTTTAACCGGTTGCTTCCGGTTTCGATGCCTACGTGGACAATTTTTTAATGACGTGGCTACCCGTTTTTATATTATACCCGGTTTTTCTACGTGGCAACCCGTTTTTTAAAATCACCCGTGTTTATAACCGGGTTTTTTAAAAAACGACGTTATAAACCCGGGTGATTTCTTAATTTCATACGGCGTTATAAACCCGGGTGATTTGAAAATACGGGTTGCCACGTAGATAAAACCGGGTATAATATAAAAAAGGGTAGCTACGTCATCAAAAAATTATCCATGTAGGCATCGAAACCGGAAGCAACCGGTTAAAAGTTACGCCAACTACCAAATTGGAACAATTTTGAAACTTTGACTACCAAATGTGCACAAAAAAAAGTTCACTACATTAATGTGTACAAAGTCGAAAGTTCAGAGCTATTTGATGTCATTTTCCCTTACTTTAACACAAGCTTCAGATCATTCGTAGAATGATTTCTTCTTCAGCTTTGGACTTGAAATCACTTGAAGCTTTTCAACTTTTCAACTTTAACTTTCTCTTGATCTTGTCCACTCTGACTCTGTTCTCTCCCCCTTGATAATTCAACCAAACATAGATTTTCTTCAAATGATCTTATATTCTCGTTGCTTTCTCTCCTTCTCCTTCTCGAGTTATCTCTCTCCTTTAGTATTCTCCCCTTTTGTTGAATATTCTCCCCCTCATGATGATAAAGAGAATCTTGATTATCATGTAAACTTCTCAGATTTCCTTGGCAGGATGCGTACTCCCCCTCGAAATATGAAAACCTGCTCTTCATCATCACAAATAGTCATTAGGCTTTGCAACCTATTACATTGAAATAAGATATATATGAAAAAACAACAACCGGAACCATTTAGGTTTCCTGTTAACATGATTTATATGAACTATGTGACCTTTGTTTAGCGCAAGCTTGATAATAACACTGGTAGGATTTCCAACTAATCTTTGTGAAATACCTTTAATAAAGCACCATTATAGTTGTTCCGGCTTTGTCACATTAGACAAGCATTAATTTTCACACAAACATGACTTATAAGTGTCCTAAGTAGTGTATAATCATTAAGCTCTAGACACAGAGTGCAATCAAATGAAGTTTGGAGACTGGAGCAGAAGTCTTCCTGTTTCAATATCAATTAACTCTGAATGAGAAATCGATAGCATATATGATATATCTCTGTGAGAAATGAAACAGAAGTCTTTTAAGAAGCAACTGAGTAGCTAGTGGGGTTAAGTGCTTGCGTCAGTGGGTCCATGACGTCTTTTTCAATACCAAATCTCAACGAATAAGATTTGATAGCATATGTAGGAAACCCAGCTATTTATAGGTGTGGATAGGATTTTTGTTTTCTTTTAATCCTTTCTCTCCCCTCAAGCTCTCATTTATCATTTTTCAGTTAGAGCTCCCTCCCACTCTCTTATATTGGTAAAGAAAGATTTGATGCACCCTCATCTCCTTTCGTTCAAATACCCTCTCATTTTCATTTAATCTCTGCTCGACCCAATCAACACCCCATTGTGTTTGATCCTCCTTAAATAGATCTAGAAGACCATTTTCTCTCATCTATCAGAAGGATTACTCCATTAGTAGGTCATCCGGTTTTGGGTAGACCATAGGAGTGATATATATGCCTATATGCTCATGTGGTGAATTTGAGTCGGCAGATATCATCAAACATGATGAACTTTAAGTTCTGAACTAGCAGTTATAACAGATAACATTGTATGCTCGGAAGAACTGCTTTAACGATATGAGAGTGAACTCAATGAAATGAATCAGATGAGTATGGATATGAGTGAATGAATCAGAAAGAAATAACTCAGAATGAATGAATGATTCTGATTTGAATGAGATTTGAGATTCATATAGATATGAGATACTGGGATATGGAGAGAATTATCTTAATGAATGAATAAGAATGAAACACAATTCAAATATGAAAGAATTTAGTGATGAACGAATACAAAGGGTGTGGAAAGATTCTCAAAGAATTAGGATCTTGAGATCTGATCAGTCAGAATGTGTCAGAATAAGTGAATTAGAATGAGTTAATGTATCCTGATTGATATGAAAAATTGGACAGATCTCCTCAGATGAAAAAAAATTTTCTCCCCCTTAAATGATGATCGGATAAAATCAAAAACAGTTCGCAACATTAAGGGTTAACAAGAACTCTTTTAAAAAAAACTTTAACTACGAAAGAAAAGCTTTAAAAAAATAAAATAAAACCACTCCCCCCTACAAGTATGCACTAAAAATATTTCTTTTAAAAAGTTCTGCATACTAGAAGAGTGAAAAACACATCCTCATTAACGCGTAGTTGAAAACTCCCCCTATAAATAAGAACAAAGATCAGTCAACAGAATTGGAAGCATAATATATGAAATAAATTCATGATCCCTGTTGTCGTTTTGTATTTGATGTTGAACTGTCACTTAGATATGCACGCTAGGGTGGAAGTTTCAGAAACACTGTCGCACGAGTGCTAAACAGTAATGTTTAGAAGCCATTAAATTAAGTCTGGGTTCTAGTCTGAGATAACTAGAAACCATCTCTCTGAAACTCGGGTTCTGTACAGAAATGCACAAAAGCCATTTCATTTAGGCTCGGGTCCTGAACTGAAATGAGCAGGAGCCATCTCATTGAGGCGCGGGTATTGAACTGAAGTTAGCAGGAGCCATCTCATTGAGAAGGGTCCTGAACTAAAGTGAGCATGAGCCAATTATCTGCAAAACAATCACGTAACTTTTGGTACCCATTGAAGTTTGGGTCCAGTCAGGTTAGCTTTGGGTACCCATCTCTAAGTAATGACCTTTTTATGTAACCATTTCCAGTTAGATTCCTTCATGACGGTCTTTGGTACCCAGCGGAGACTGAATGTGGGCCCTTTGTGTTTATTTACGTGATGGTTAACAGATTTATTCCTAACTTGGGATACATGACCATTCATAACATGAGCTGAATTACAAAGTTTCGCAGGACGTAAATCAAGTAACTCCTTAAAAGAATATTTCAGACGAGGTTTATGTGATGCAGAATCATCACACGAAGCAGACTTTTGATTGACAACAAACGAAACTTTGTTATTCTTGGTAACATGAGAATCAAATATGAATGGTTGTGAGTTCTTAGGATTCTCGAAATGATTTTTCACTTGAGTAGAAGAGAAGCCAAAGTCATTCTTAGTAGAGAACCAGTTATGCCTGTTGTTGGATTTTCCGACCGTTTGTGGCTTTCAGGAATTCCATGTACTCTTAAAGTAAGAGTATATAGAATTCCTTACGGCTCTTTTGGAAAAGGATTTCTAAGATTCATCGGTGTAAATCTTGATCGGCACTTCCAACTTTTCTTTGCCTTTCTTGATATCCCCCCCCCCCCCCCCCCCCCTAACAACTTACAGTTACATACTTGGGAAACCTTTTGGGACCTACACACTCCCATCAAAGTCTAGGAAATTAGAATTCGACACATAATAAACTCTTCCTATTTACAAAATGAACTTAGACTTTTATTATATTTGATTATACACTATTTTATAGCTAAAAATAGCTCCTTTAGTGTGTAACTAAATATTTACAATTAAGCGCAATTACACAAGCTTGAATTACAAGAAATAGAATTTCAAACAATCTCACCCTTCTTGTAATCAAGGCTTGTATTCTTCTAAAGTCTTGGGCTCTGAACTTTAATCTCTGCTCCTTGATGTATATCATTAATCTTCTTCTTTTGATGATTTCCCCCTTAAATCTTTCAGATCGTGGCTCTCCCCTTTTAATCAGCAATCTTAGTTCTTTAATTTTTTTTTTCTTCATCGTAGAAGATGATTACATACTTAGAAAGAATATTACATTTCAAAACATTATAGACAGAGAAGTAGTCTCACTCAACCAGTCATAATAATCAAGATTACAGACTTGTTCAACTCTCCCCCTCAACAAAACAGTACATCAAAATTTGTATCTCTCCCCTTCTTACACATTCAATTCCCCCTCACAAAAATGATTAAAAAAAGTTCTTGGGTTTTCAACCTGAACACAAGAAAAAAAATGAATTTATTTGTAAATCACAAATCCAGGTTCACATAGAATCCCTGTTGACACAATAGACATAAACTATGTGAGCTACGTTCAATGCTGGCGTGCCATTAACACTGGTAGGATTTCCAAATAATTATTGTGAAATTCTTTATAAAAAACGAATCACTCATATTTGTTCCAGCATTGTCTCAGTAGACAAGTTGTTTATAGTCACACAGAATTAAGACTATATGTGTCCTAAGAAGTGTATTCATTAAGCTCTACATGTTGTGCATCAAATGAAGTTGGAGACCGGAGAGGATCTCTTCCATGTTTCAATATCAACAATTATCAAGTGATATGTCGATAGAGTATATTCTATAACTCCGTAAAATTGAAACAAAAATTCTTGTAAGAGACAACTGAGAAGTTAGGGGGTTCAATACATGCGTCACTTGGTCCATGACGTCTTGTTGAAAACATAACTCCAACACATGGAATTTGGTAGAAGATGTAGGAAACCCAGACAACTGACATGGTGTTGGTAGGATTTTCTTTTTCTTTTAATCCTTTCTCACCTGTCAACGTTCAGCTTTTTTCAACCATACACCCTCAGACTCACTTTGAATCATGATGCATCCCATCTTCTTTCAATAACCCCTCTCATTTTTATTTTATCTCTGCTTGACCCTGCTAGTTGACCTAAAGACCCTTACCCACACATACTAAAGAGTAGTTTTCCCCTTAGGTAGGCCTTCCAGGTCTGGTTTAAGCCAGAGGAGCGATAAATATGCGTAATCACCCTTTGTGCAACATCGAGGTCGCCAGATTTCTAGCAATTTAAGCTCATGGGGTGTTTCGAAAGATGGATGATAGATTAATGAAGGTATCTTGGGGAAGTTGAGAGACTATTTAGAAGAACTTGAATGGAAAGTCTGATATTGTATTTTGAATTAAATCAGACTGTGTATGAAGTAGGATCTAGTCTGATTTGACTACAAGCAATCACTATGAAGTACGCGTTCTAGTATGAAATGATCTAGATACCATCGGTATAAAGTTAAACCACTTTGGGTACCCATTGAAGAATGGGTCCTCTCTTGTTACATTTTGGATTTCCAACGTCATGTAACAACCTAACCGTAGGAATCCATTTAACAATTGACACAGGTTTAGCCACAGAATCTTTTAGCACCCATTTGTATACGGGTCCGATGGGTTTTAAAACAGTCTTAGGTGATAGAACTGACTTTGTTTTGGGTGATTTTGTAGATACCTTAAGCTTAGCCTTTGGCGATGGTTTATCCAATTTATCAGGCGGTGATGATGCGTTCACTTTTGATTTCTTAGATCGGCGGCGTTTTCGTTTTTCAGAATAAGGTACAAACTTAGTCATCTCAGGGATAGCACGCCAAAATCCTTTTAGACACAATTGAAACAGATTGCAGAAAGAGTATTTCAATGTATTACAAGCATCTCTGAGGATTTTGAGGAACTCGTAGTCCTTTTCGAAACTGAGGGTTTTGAAAGTTTAGAACATTCGACATTGTAAACTTTGACAGGTTCTTCAACTTTTGTTTTACCTTTATCAAAAGATAAAGCTTTATGAGAAATATGGACGTTCACAGGAGGATTAATTTTTTATACATCTGAGCTGGAATTTAAAATCTTTAAAACAGCACTATACCGCTCTTTATAGTGGATCAACTCGACAGCTTGTTCAAAATGTTCTTTACCAAACATTTCCTCACTCACAAGAAGAACATCCTAACTGGCAGTAGCTTCCTCACGAGTTATCCTCAACTCCTCCTCCAAAACACGAATTTTATGTTCTAGATTAACAATTGGAATGTAAGGATGTGGAATGGGTTTAACAGGTTTAGCATTCATCCCTGCCATTAAATAGCTATGTAGGAAGTCATCCTCAAGAGTTGGTACTCCGTAAGGGTAACTCTCATTCAAATTTTCATAGGCAAATGGAATTTGCATGTTTTCAGTGTCTTTCTATGAACCTCCTCCTCGGCTAAGGCATCTTCCGATGATCAATGGAAGATTGTCTGATACCCACTACTCATGTATCTCCGATCATACAAAGTAGGTTAGACAGATTGACCATTTTTCAGAAACTTAGGATTTTTAAAACCAATTCCTTCCTTGGAATGATAAAACCTAGTTTCTTTTGGTTGATTGAGATGGATAGTTTCGTATGTTTGTCCCCTTTTTAGAAATTTATCATCGAGGTCCTTGATTCGGGAGTACAAACATATTCTCTTTTTTTCAATCATTTTGAATTTTCTCTCATTTTCTAAATTCTTAACGTTTAAGGACTCAAAACGTGTTGTAAGAACTATTAATTTCGACTTCAGAGAACTGTATTCGTCAAAACATATTATGCTCATTCAAACAGTTATTTTTATAAACTGTGGATTTTTTTAAGCAATCAATTCATTCCTTAAGTCAAGTAATTGAGCATGCAGTTCATCAAATTCATCGTAAGATTTAAAATCAGATTAGGATTGTATATCAGATAAATTTGAAGATGATGATGAACTTTGTACCTGTTTGGAGTGTTCATGAGACTGACTAAAGATTTATCAACTTTCTCCCCCCTCAACCGTCTTCTCATGTGTTGAACATACTTGAGTCATGATTGTTGAGTGCAAGAAGTTAATCTTCTTGATTGGAAACTTGACAAACGCAGAAGTTCGGATGCTGATGAATTAAAAGTTTGGATGTACGTGTATCCTAAGTTAAGGTTGAAGGTGATCCGGAGTTCAACACTTGTCCTTTGAACTTGATGAGGGTTGATTAGAAGTTCAGAAGGTAGATGATCCAAAGTTGATGTGGTGATCCGAAGAAGCTTATTTTTTGGTAGAAATCTAAAAGTCCTATTATGAAATTTGACAGGCGAAGGATCTGAATTTTGAAGATAGTCCGAGATTGAAAGAGCAGAAGATTTTCTTAGGATAGATATCAAAAGTTGGAGCTCTGCAGATGTATTCGAGGTGGGTAACTTGATGAAACTTGGATCTGAAGTGAGTTTTGAATGTTGAATTTTCAAGATTCTGTTCACAAATGTGGTTGTAACTTCTTCCAGGAGTCGTATTCGGACCGAAATATGCCAAAATGGGATAAAGCCCATTTAACTTGTAGATCTCGGTTCAAGCTTCAGTTTGATATATTATGGGTCCCGTATCGATACTCGAGTCAAACATTATGGACTCTTCAAGTACTAAAGGTCAGAAGATACTGAAATATAATGTTGTCCAAAGTTCGGATGATGATGGTCTGAAGTTCGGATGATGATGACGATGGTCCGAAGTCCGGATGTATAATGACGATGGTTCGATGTTTGGATGTATGGTGCGAAGTGTGGTCCGAAGTTTGGATGTATGGTGCAAAGTTTGGATGTATGGTGCGAAGTTCGGATGGTCCGAACTTTTAGGTCCGAAGTTTGAGATCCGTTACACTTAGCCAAATTTTTCAGTAGAACGCACTAAAACTGGTATGGTAGCAAACTATGAACAGATGCCTAGTTCTTCAAACATCCAACTCCAAATGATGTAAAAACCTAAATTAATGATCCCTTAATGCTCGAAAATAATAATAAACAACTTCTAAATAAATTTCAACCTCTAATTTCTACAGTTCTATTATTAATTTCGATTAAAAACCATGAAAAAGAAGGAAAACGTGTTGAACTAGATATATCTCAGATTCAAAAAATTAACATTCAAATCTTGTTGAAAACTACCAATTAATGATTATAATGCACTAATATTTAGCAAACCATCACATATCTAGAATGAAAACCGTACGGAAGAAGGACGATTTTGTGAAGAACATGAACAGATCTAAGATTTCAAGTTGAAATCCAATCTTCAAGCTCTGATACCAATTGATAACTTTGACTCCCAGTATATTTTGCACTCAAATAAAATCAACCAATGATTTCTATTAAGAATATGAATATTACAAAGTGAAAAATTTGGGCACTCAATATCTAGGAACTTTCACACTCAAAAACACACACATAAGACGATTGCTAACTCAAAACCCTAGGAGAAAAATACTATTTGTACTTATGCCGAAATTGGGGGCTTGTCCAAACACTCCCCTCAAAGTCTAGGAAATTAAGATTACACACAAAGTAAATTATTCCTAGTTACAAAATGAACCTAGACTATTATTATATTTAACTATACACTATTTTAGGGCTAACAGAAGATATTAATGAAAGACCTAAAGCTGGCGTCTAAAAAACAGTGGTTCTGTCCCGCTTCAAACTGCCACAGGATCTTCCAACAGTTCCCATTATGGACATTCCATGCTCTCTACTTTCGAATAGGGCTTGGAGGGAAGAAAGGTTTCATTCTATCTTCAAGGGGTCTATCTGGATGAAGCTCAATCAGAACCAACTGAGTTATCCACATCAGACGGTGAGCTAGAGATGAGTAACAATGAGGAACTAAGGGGAGCTACTGTTGGGTTAAAGGATGTGAGTGCTGAACTTAAAGGAGTTGAATTAAATGACTCTGAGAAGATGATCTCATATTACTTGTGAGATATTGATGAGAGCTTAAAAGAAAAGAGTGCTGAGAGAGAGAGAGAGAGAGAGAGAGAGAGAGAGAGAGAGAGAGAGAGAGAGAGAGATCCATCACCCTAAAGCCGCACAAGTCACCAAAAGTCCACCAGTCTAGTGGACGTCGCACACCCTTAGCCACTCACACTCCTCTCAACATGAGTTTGTTTCATTCCAAAGGGATATCGCTAATGCTCCATCACCCCCTATTCGGAGGGAGGTGATATTGAAATAGGTCAAATGCCACCCCCTGTGACCGTCGTTCATTTGACCATGTATGAAGCGCCACCCCAAAACACGCTTCAACTGATAAAGTATGTCTATGTGACATCCTCCATAACATCTAAATCTGACTCCACATCAGGTGGAGCAGAGATGAATGATGGAAATCCTAAGACTGTGACGTCAAAAGCATCTGTATCAGGTTATCCTGGCCTCACACCAGAGATGTTAACAACAGTTCTTCTTGAGGTCGGAGTGGTTACCCAGGCAGACCTGGAGGCCCTCAAGGAGACTAATGAGGAATAGTTGTCATATATCCTTTATATGTTGAAGGGTAAAAGGGCTGCTACTCATGAGTTGCCACCAGGTATCCTAAGCTTGAGGCAATAAAAGATCAGATCGCAATCTCAAATGCTCTGTTCACTCAATCATTTAAGCAGATGAGGTCATTGATTCTAATGGTGGAGGTCGAAATACACAAACAGATTGATAAGGTTGAGGAGGTTGTGACAGACATAATAGTTTCGCCCTCAAGCTCAAGCTTTAAAAGGAAAACATGATGGTTAGGACGATCCTGATCATCATGAGGGGGAGAAACGGCCCAGAATAGAGCCTGAGGGTGAGACTTCATGTGAAGACCACCCCTGACGGGGCAGTCGTCACTAGTCTAGGTCCCACATCATGCAATACGATATCAATCATACTAAGATAGGGTAATTAATTGCGGAAATATTAAATTACAGTATTAACATATTAAGATTAAGTTTAATACAGATTAAAGTTTTTAAATTAAACTTATAAAGGGTACCATCTATCTAATCATTACATCATAGAATAATATCAAATCTACCCAAAACCACAACATTTGCTGTCTTCCAATCAGTACCGAAAGGTTTTGTTGTGTAGTGGTCTATAGAAACTTCTGTCTTGATCTTTAATAGACCTAAGAGCTAGGTCCGGCAGGTGACTTTCCTTTGTCTTTTCCTGTAAAAATGTGAAGTAGCAACTGTAAGCAAAGCTTAGTGAGTAATTAGATTTTCAAATTAACATGCATGTCAAGCGGATCATCAATCTAGCGTGATATGTCTTGGCTGCCGCTACAGCCCTCATGATTGAGACATAGAAGTCATAGAGTCGGATGATACTCAGGCCACGCTCACGCTTAAATCGTGGGGATCAGCCACATACTGGGCTAGCTACCAGTAAATCAACGTGGCGGAACATCGGAGGTCATTACCAAGTTCATTAGAACTGGTGAAATAGCCAGGTCTAGAACAATAGACCAATCAGGGCTAATCAAGCTGAATCAATATGTCAAGTATATACAATGATGAAGCATACGTAATCAAGTCATGATAGCAATAATCTCAAAGCAATGTTTGAAATGAACTGTGAATGCAATATCATATGAAGTGATAAGTCAAATAGCTATCATGATCCACTGGGCAACACCGAACCATAGTGTGCACAGGTCACAATCCAGCTGATAATATGAATGTCAATTTAATCTAGCATCAACAATATGTCTCAACCGGAAATTCAAGCACGTTAAATCTGAATATCTATAACTCACAGATCTGGGTCTTTATCAAACAGATGTAAAATCTGCCACCTGAGTTATCTCAGAATTTTATCTTTGTCAATCTGTTCTGTCAGTTCAAGTCTTTGACCCGCTTTAAATCTTTTAAATCTTTGTCTCTATGTTCAGAATTGCACTGAACCTGTCCAGAATTATCATATCGAATCATGTTAACATCATATCATTATCATCATCTTTTTAGTCTTTAAAGTCTTTATTTTTATCTGATTCTGATAACTGCTCTTTCATAAATCATTCTTTGTTTCATAAGTTCTCAAAGGTCAATATATATATAATCATGTTGCTTTGTTGATCTTTAATCATGCTAATTTAAAAATATCAAAATGGATAATTTGGTTTCGGTTCAGCCCGGATTCGGATCAGCCCGGATTCGGACCTATCCGGATTAGGGATCCGGATTCGGATCTAACCAAAGTGGAATCCGAAATAGCACATCCGAAAATAGATCATCTAATTTCGGACCGAACCCATCCATCCGAATTGGGTCAAATCTGAAATTCAAGTAAGGTCCGAAATTAGCATATCATCCGAATCATGAGGTCCGAGACAAGGGATCCGAATTGGTGTCTCTCATCCGAATTCGGATCCCACATCTTCATATATTCCCAGATTTTGTTCTTATTGTTCTTGAATATGTTCATACGGATTTTATCAAATAATTCACAAAATTCATATTTATCAACATGCAATTAAATATGTAGTTATATTATCATTATTGGGTTAATTTTATACATTTTTCCCTATCATAAACACACTAATTTGATCAAGATCATCCAAAATATGCTATTTTTGTAAAGAACACCATTATTTATAAAAATACTGATTTTCATCTTTATTTAAATGATCCAAACTAAAATCTTTGTTTCTTTAACATCTTTTAACTTAAACACATGATTATTTACTAAAAACTTGAACATGCAACAACATATTCTTGTTATAATTCTTGTATTTTCGGTTTTCTATAAAAACCGGACCAAACATATAAATTTCAACATTTTAAGAAATTATTACCTTTAAATCTTGCTAATTGATGATGAATGATGATTGTTGTATCTTCTCTTGACTTCAATTCTTCAATTAATTGCAATTCAATGAAATTTCTTGATTATTTGTGAGGTTAGCCGTATGGTGTTAGAGAGAGAGTAGAGAGAGAGAGAGAGAGAGAGAGAGAGAGTGAGTTGGTGTTTAATGATCTTAAATGATCATTTTGAGGTTTATATATTAATTGATCATATTTGTAACTTAACCCACTTCCATTTTTGTATTTTACATTTCTTTTGTTTTACTCATTTTAATTATATCATAAATATAATTTAATATCATATTAACTTACTTAATTTTCAATCTTAGTTAAATTTTGCAACATAAATCATATAACAAAATTACATTATTATTTCAAAATCAAGCGGTACATGATTGGCTAAAAGTTAGGTTGTTACAGAATGGGCTCCACCACGCACAAACTTCGTCCCCGAAGTTAGCTATGTTCGAACAGACTGGGATATGTCGCTTTCATCACATCTTCAGATTCCCTAGACTGATGTGATCCTTTGTGGTGTTTCCACTGGACGAGCACCATCTGTATATCTTTATTTCTAAGCTTCTTAATATTCGAGTCCAGAATACGTTCTGGCTCTTCAACCACTCGAAGCTTCTCATCAATCTGCAAGTTAACGTGTGGTATTTGAACTTCTCTTTCATCTGCTAAGCTCTTTCTCAGATGACTGACATGGAATACAGGATGTATTCCAGATAAGTCCGCTGGCAGTTCAAGACGATAAGATTGATTTCCTATCTTTTCGACAATCTTGAACGGACCAATGAATCTCGGAGCTAGCTTGTTTCGTTTTATGAATCTCACCACATTCTTCATTGGGGATACTTTCAGCATCACCCAATCATTAACCGTAAAACTGATTGATCTGTGCCGGTTATCATAGTATGACTTCTGCCTGCTTTGAGCTTCAAGAATATTCCTTCTGACAAGTTGAATCTTTTCATGAGTCAACTGTAGAAGGGCAGGTCCTGCTATTGGCGATTCACCTGTTTCGCGCCAACAGGTGGGAGTTCTGCATTTTCTTCCATATAAAGCTTCAAAAGGAGCCATCTTGATCGTGGAATGATAACTGTTGTTGTATGAGAATTCGACCAGAGGCAAGTGGTCATCCCAGTTACCACCCAGATCAAGAACGCAGGCACGAAGCATATCTTCAAGAGTAAGAATAGTACGCTCACTCTGGCCATCTGCATTAGGATGATAAGCAGTACTCATAGAGATCCGAGTACCCATCCCGTCTTGTAGAGCTTGCTAGAATCTAGAGGTGAAACGACTATCACGATCTGATACGATAGACTTTGGCACACCGTGACGAGAAATAATTTCTGTGATATACAACTGTGCCAATTTATCAAGAGAGTATGTTTCTTTCATCGGTATGAAATGAGCTGACTTCGTTAATCTATCCACAACTACCCAGATGGAGTTGTGCTGTCTCTTGGTTTTCGGCAATTTCGTGATAAAGTCCATGGTTATATGCTCCCACTTCCACTCAGGAACAGGCAGTGGTTGCATATCCCCGAAGGGTTTCTGGTGTTCTGCCTTAACCATCTGACAGATTCTGCAGCTTTCAACATATCGACCGATGTCTTTCTTCATTCCTGGCCACCAGTAATCAGCTTTCAGATCGAAATACATCTTTGAGCTGCCAGGATGAACAGATAATTTGGACTTGTGAGCTTCAGATAGAAGAGTGCTACGGATTGAACCATAGTTAGGGATTCAGATTCGGTTTCCCTTGAGACAATGAAGTCCCAAATGATTCAGAGTTAGAAATTGTAATTGCCCTTTTAGATTTTCAGAATCAATATTCTCTTCTTTCAGTGCTTCAGCTTGAGCAACTCTGATGTCTTCAATAAGATCAGAAGAGAATATAACCGGAGTTAGGGCATGGCAGCACTTTTCTGGATAAACTTTTCTACTCAAAGCATCCGCGACAACATTAGCTTTGCCGGGATGATATAGGATCTCGCAATCATAGTCCTTGATAAGCTCCAAGGACCGACGCTGTTTCATATTCAGATCCTTTTGAGTAAAGAGATGTTTGAGACTCTTATGATCGGTGTAAAGCTGACACCGAGCCCCATAGAGATAGTGACGCCAGATCTTCAGAGCAAAGGTAACGGCAGCCAACTCAAGATCATGAGTTGGTGCACTTTTTTCGTAGTCTTTCAATTGCCTTGAAGCGTAGGCAATGACTTTTCCCCTTTGCATTAGAACACATCCTAAGCCAGTACCAGATGCGTCGCTGTAAACGACAAAATCATCATTGCCTTCTGGTAAGGCTAGGATCGGCGCTTGAATTAGTTTCTGTTTTAGAATTTCAAATGCCTCTTGCTATTTATCGGTCCATACGAAAGGAGTATTCTTTCAAGTTAGCATCGTGAGCGGCACAGCAATCTTCGAGAAGTCCTTAATGAATCGCCGATAGTAACCGGCCAATCCAAGGAAACTTCTTATTTCGGAGGCATTGCGAGGTGTTTGCCATTTTTGAACAGCCTCGACTTTAGAAGGATCGACGGAAATCCCTTCGCCAGAAACAACATGGCCAAGGAAATGAATCTGTCTGAGCCAGAATTCGCACTTAGAAAATTTTGCATAGAGTCTTTCTTTTCTCAGTAACTCTAGCAATTGCCGCAAATGAATAGCATGATCAGCCTCCGTTTTGGAGTAAATCAGAATATCGTCTATGAATACGATAACTGACTTATCCAGCATCGGTCTGCACACGCGATTCATGAGGTCCATGAACGTCGCTGGTGCATTTGTTAAGCCGAACGACATCACGAGAAATTCGTAATGACCATATCTTGTTCGAAAGGTTGTCTTCGGAATATCCTCATCTCTGACTTTTAATTGATGATACCCAGAACGAAGATCGATTTTCGAGAAGTAGCTGGCTCCTTGTAGCTGATCAAATAGATCATCAATTCTGGGCAGAGGATATTTACTCTTTATAGTAACTTTGTTCAACTCGCGGTAGTCGATGCACATACGGAAAGTTCCGTCTTTATTTTTGACAAATAAGACAGGTGCACCCCACGGAGATGAACTTGATCGGATAAACCCCTTTTCCAACAGCTCTTGCAACTGCTTTGACATTTCCTGCATTTCTGCAGGTGCAAGTCTGTAAGGAGCTTTTACAATGGGAGCCGCACCAGGACCTAAGTCAATGCCGAATTCGACTTGACGTTCTGGTGGCACTCCAGAATTATCATCAGGAAAGACGTCTGGAAACTCACAGACGATAGGAATGTCAGCTAGGGTTTTCTTTTCAGAGTTAGATTCAGAAGAGACATAGCACAGATAAGATTTGTGACCCTTAGACAAACATTTGTGAGCTTTCTCTACAGAAATGAAGCAGTGAGCACCTTTTCTTTTATCTCCTTTGATCTCCAATACTCGGCCATCTGAGGACTTGATTCTGATGATCCGACGGTTGCATACGATCGTAGCTTCGTTGTTCGTTAGCCAGTCCATGCCGATGATAACGTCAAACTCTTTTAGCGGAATCAGTATTAGATCGAGGTTGAATACAATATTATTTACGAGCAGGGTGCAGTTTCGGTAGACAGAATCAGCCATAACATAGTTGTTACTGGCTGTCTCGATATCAATTACAACAAGAAGCTTTGACGGGGTTTTAGATAATCTTGATGCAAAAGAAGTCAATATGAAGGAACAACTCGCGCCGGAATCAAATAGTACTCGGGCAGGAATGGAGTTAAGTAAAAACATACCCGTAACTACATCAGGGGTTTCCTTTGCTTCTTCGGCCGTTATCTGAAACGCACGTGTCCTTGCTGTCGGAGTTGCAGCAGAACTTTTCACTGTAGACCCTCCAGCCGACGATTGTGATTGATATCGTTGCCCGCTTCGACACTGATACATGAAGTGTCCTCTTTTCCCGCATTTTGCACATCCACGTCCTTGCTGTGGGCATTCTTCACTGTTGTGACCGATCATGTTGCACGCAAAACAAGTAACATCCTCTGGGTTGCACAATCCCATGTGTGACTTTCTGCATCTCTTGCAGAATCGCGGCTCGTTCGTTAGTGAATACGCTTGGGCTTTCGAATGCGAACTATACTGTTGAGATTGCTGGGGTTGTGATTTACTTGTCCTGAAAAATCTGCCAAATCTTTGTTTCTTCGGAGGAGATGGATTCGTCGGGTTAGTCGTTGGAGCGTAATGCTGATCACCATATTCTAAATACCCACGCTCGATCTGTCTTGCTGCTTCTACCATTTCCAAGTAACTTTTGTATTTGATCACGCTCATCGGATGTCGATATCTAGGGTTGAGTCCTATGCGAAATCTATTCATCTTTCTCTCCTCGGTAGCTACTTGATACGAAGAGTAGCCGCATAATCTCGAGAATTCATGCTCGTATTCATCAACTGTCTTTGTTCCTTGAGTCAACTGCATCAGTTGTACTTCCATCTTGTCTCGCTGGTCTACTGGACAGTACTTTGCGTTAAACATATCGAGAAACTGATCCCATTCCAAAGTCTGAATCACCTCCTCTCCATAGATACTCCTCTGAGTCTTCCACCAAGCACGAGCAGCACCAACGAACAAAGCGGATGCATAGCTTACTTTCTTGGAGTCTAAGCAATCAGAAATCCTGAAGATTTCTTCAGTGTGGCTAATCCAATCCATCGCCTGAATTGGATTAACTATTCCTTCAAAATTCAAAGCACCGCTAGCTTTGAAATCTTTAAACTTACAGCCTTTTGGCTGAGCAATTTGGGTTTCAGGATTTGTGTTATCAGAATCAGATTCATTAGTCTGGACTTGCTTTTCTTTTCGCTTATTCTTTTTATCTTCACGTCTTTTAGCTTCGGCCTCATCTCTGGCCTGAAACTGTTCTTGCATTATTTTATTTTGTTGCTCAGAGTGTTGGGCTAACAATTGTTGCATCATTTCGAACATTTGTTGTGGGGTCATGTTGCTTGGTATGTCACCTGATCCTGATCCTGACATCTTAACTGAAAAGTAAAATCATTTAACTATCAGTTTATAGACTTAGATCTATGTACCCTTTTTCCCATCCTAATAGTCTGTACATCCTATCTCAGTTCAAACCACCTAAATAATTGATTCATATGTATTGCTTCAGTTTGAGACCAAGTATACTCACGTAATACTTGATTCACTCAAACTATACACTCTGATACCATCCTGTGAAGACCACCCCTGACGGGGCAGTCGTCACTAGTCTAGGTCCTACATCATGCAATACGATATCAATCATACTAAGATAGGGTAATTAATTGCGGAAATATTAAATTACAGTACTAACATATTAGGATTAAGTTTAATACAGATTAAAGTTTTTAAATTAAACTTATAAAGGGTACCATCTATTCTAATCATTACATCATAGAATAATATCAAATCTACCCAAAACCACAACATTTGCTGTCTTCCAATCAGTACCGAAAGGTTTTGTTGTGTAGTGGTCTATAGAAACTTCTGTCTTGATCTTTAATAGACCTAAGAGCTAGGTCCGGCAGGTGACTTTCCTTTGTCTTTTCCTGTAAAAATGTGAAGTAGCAACTGTAAGCAAAGCTTAGTGAGTAAATAGATTTTCAAATTAACATGCATGTCAAGCGGATCATCAATCTAGCGTGATATGTCTTGGCTGCCGCTACAGCCCTCATGATTGAGACATAGAAGTCATAGAGTCGGATGATACTCAGGCCACGCTCACGCTTAAATCGTGGGGATCAGCCACATACTGGGCTAGCTACCAGTAAATCAACGTGGCGGAACATCGGAGGTCATTACCAAGTTCATTAGAACTGGTGAAATAGCCAGGTCTAGAACAATAGACCGATCGGGGCTAATCAAGCTGAATCAATATGTCAAGTATATACAATGATGAAGCATACGTAATCAAGTCATGATAGCAATAATCTCAAAGCAATGTTAGAAATGAACTGTGAATGCAATATCATATGAAGTGATAAGTCAAATAGCTATCATGATCCACTGGGCAACACCGAACCATAGTGTGCACAGGTCACAATCCAGCTGATAATATGAATGTCAATTTAATCTAGCATCAACAATATGTCTCAACCGGAAATTCAAGCACTTTAAATCTGAATATCTATAACTCACAGATCTGGGTCTTTATCAAACAGATGTAAAATCTGCCACCTGAGTTATCTCAGAATTTTATCTTTGTCAATCTGTTCTGTCAGTTCAAGTCTTTGACCCGCTTTAAATCGTTTAAATCTTTGTCTCTATGTTCAGAATTTCACTGAACCTGTCCAGAATTATCATGTCGAATCATGTTAACATCATATCATTATCATCATCTTTTTAGTCTTTAAAGTCTTTATTTTTATCTGATTCTGATAACTGCTCTTTCATAAATCATTCTTTGATTCATAAGTTCTCAAAGGTCAATATATATATAATCATGTTGCTTTGTTGATCTTTAATCATGCTAATTTAAAAATATCAAAATGGATAATTTGGTTTCGGTTCAGCCCGGATTCGGACCTATCCGGATTCGGATCTAACTAAAGTGGAATCCAAAATAGCACATCCGAAAATAGATCATCCAATTTCGGACCGAACCCATCCATCCGAATTGGGTCAAATCCGAAATTCAAGTAAGGTCCGAAATTAGCATATCATCCGAATCATGAGGTCCGAGACAAGGGATCCGAATTGGTGTCTCTCATCCGAATTCGGATCCCACATCTTCATATATTCCCAGATTTTGTTCTTATTGTTCTTGAATATGTTCATACGGATTTTATCAAATAATTCACAAAATTCATATTTATCAACATGCAATTAAATATATAGTTATATTATCATTATTGGGTTAATTTTATACATTTTTCCCTATCATAAACACACTAATTTGATCAAGATCATCCAAAATATGCTATTTTTGTCAAGAACACCATTATTTATAAAAATACCGATTTTCATCTTTATTTAAATGATCCAAACTAAAATCTTTGTTTCTTTAACATCTTTTAACTTAAACACATGATTATTTACTAAAAACTTGAACATGCAACAACATATTCTTGTTATAATTCTTGTATTTTCGGTTTTCTATAAAAACCGGACCAAACATATAAATTTCAACATTTTAAGAAATTATTACCTTTAAATCTTGCTAATTGATGATGAATGATGATTGTTGTATCTTCTCTTGACTTCAATTCTTCAATTAATTGCAATTCAATGAAATTTCTTGATTATTTGTGAGGTTAGCCGTATGGTGTTAGAGGGAGAGTAGAGAGAGAGAGAGAGAGTGAGTTGGTGTTTAATGATCTTAAATGATCATTTTGAGGTTTATTTATTAATTGATCATATTTGTAACTTAACCAACTTCCATTTTTGTATTTTACATCTCTTTTGTTTTACTCATTTTAATTATATCATAAATATAATTTAAAATCATATTAACTTAGTTAATTTTCAATCTTAGTTAAATTTTGCAACATAAATCATATAACAAAATTACATTATTATTTCAAAATCAAGCGTTACATGATTGGCTAAAAGTTAGGTTGTTACACTTCAGATCAAGGGGGAGCTAAAGAAAGGGTTTCAAAGAGAAGGGATGAACAAACGACAACAGCTTCGGGAGGTCAACAAGAGGAGCATCTGAATCGGGCGATGGTAGTCTATGAGCCACCAGTTATAAAGTTCAATGTCGTCCTGCTTTCATCTTCAGAATCAGAGATTGATCTAAAAGAACTTCAACCGATACCTAATCAACCAAAATCATCCTCTTCATTTAACTTCTTAAACTCTCCATCCTATGAGCCAGAACAAGAAATTTTATCCAAAGAAGTGCCCTCAGCCCCTCACCCAATCTAAAACTGCAATTTAATAACCTCCACAATAACATAAAAGCCAGCAGAATCTCAAAACCTAAGTCTCCCACCAGATCCAGAACTGTTGACTGCTTCCCAGAGTCAATCGGCCAACCTTGAATGATATATGACAAAGAAGATCTTGCGTGGGTGCACTAGTTTCGAAGGGAAACATTAAGTCCCTTTCTCCTAAAGAGAGAGAGAGAAACTGGGCTCGACCACAACGGTCAAGTCTATCAACTTTTGAACATAGCTGCTGCAGAATTCGAAAGAGCTCCAATTAAGTATCTTAAATAACTTCTAATGAATATGAAAGCTGAAGACTTTCTTGAGCTTTTCCTAGAGAAGAAATTTAAAAGTGTGTTAATGAAGAATCTCAGTAAGTATAGCAGACAGCTGTTAATGAAGCTTAGCGAAAGATCAAAAGCAGAACAAATTGAGTATAACAAAATGATGCTCCGGGAGACTAGACCAAAATCTGAATATTGGTCTAAGGCAAAGACTATTAAGATAGTCTCGATCCAAATGTATAATAGGTCTGCCTCCACTCTCCATTGCTAGATATCTTGAGAGTTGACGGCACATCTCAACATATACATGAGAGTGACTTTTACTTCATGACCCATGACGATATTCAAACGATGCATAATAAGTTGAAAACAAGGTCAAGGGAAGATTGAGTTATGTCACTACTCTTGCGGCCCTTACCAAATCTATGAGACGAGAATCTACAGTAATGTGCTTAAAAGATTTCCAACTAGCTATTAAGAGCTATTTTGCTAAAGTTGGCCTAACTGCTCACGATCAAAGCTTCTTCGAGATTGATCATCAACAGATCTTCAGAGTTTTCACAAGGCGTGAGCAAGGGGTAATTTTTATAAGAAAAGATGGTCAGAAAAAGTTCTTACGATTCGAGGAAATCTCGAGCTACTCTGATGGCACTCTAAGAAAAATAAGAGAACAGCTGAATGGGAGACTCTGAGAGGATGAAGCCATCAAGTTCGTTGAACTCAAAAAAAAAGCCTCAAGAAGTTCAAGAGATCCAAGACGCAATAGAGCTCATAAATGAAAGACTACACCTACGACATGTTATTAGAAGATTTGATGTCATCCTGGGGATATGGGCTTTTGAAGAAAAAGCATGTCACTTGCCACTAAGATTGAAAGGGGGAGATTGTTAGATTTATACTTTCAATCATGTGGTGTTATTTTGTATGTATTGTATTTAGTTTCCCTTTCTATTTAATTTCCCTCTTACTAAAGGTTGAGGGGTATTTATGTAAACCCCTTAAAGTAGTCCTATGTATTTAATGTTTTATTCTCTTAGGGTTTTGTGAAACTTTACAACATTCCATTTGTATAAAATATGGCTACTCTGTGTGTGTGTGTGTGTGTGTGTGTGTGCGTATGTGTGTGTGTGTGAGATCATTGACTGAGTGAAAATATTCTCATTGTAATCACACATATTCATGAATACATTCATAGATTTTAACTTTTTGTGTGCAAATATATTATTGGGATCATTGTACAAGTACCATAACCTTTTGTAAATTCTTGGACATTATCACCAAAAGTGACCTTTGGCACTTGTTCAGGCTTAAGGTCACTCCGCAATATTTGCAACCTGACATGTGGCCAGAACAGCCACTGTCCAAATTTTAAATTTGATTAGGTTGCTTAACCTACAAAGTGACACAAGGAAACATTAGTTTTTAGAAGAATCTATCACAAAGAAGTGTTCATCATCTTAATCAACGACTGTTGATGGACCACTCAAATCAATGTTTCTGTCTCCTATGAGTACAATATCACTTTTGACACTTTCCTCAGTGACATTGTTACTTGCAACATTGCTTGGTAATTTCACTTCCAACATTGCTTGGTTCAACAGTGTTAGATTCAACAACATCAATAGGCCTAATGTCCACTATTTCAGGATAGTCCTTGGCCATGTGACTTTTCCTTCCACACCTATAGCATTTTATCTTTTTAGGTCTTTTAGAAGAAGAACTTCCAGAAACACATTATGGAATTCAGTATTAGTTTTAGTGTTAAGTTCTTTTTTAAACTTTGAATTTTAGACTTGAGAGCATCCTGTGTTTCAACCGCAGCTTTGAGATCAATTAATAGATAATCAAACAATTCTCTTTTTCACTAAGAGTGTAATCCATAAAGTTTTGTACCCTGTTGGATGAAGAAGCTTCATTATTAGCAAAAAGAAGTTGGTGTCCTCTTCATCTGATGATGAATCAGACCCTTTCCAATCACATGCTTCTCACATTAATCCTTCAACTTGTTGGAAGCCACAGAGTCTTCCAGTTTATTCAACTTAGCCATGACTATAAGGGAGTTAACCATGTAGCCTTCGTCTTTGTTAGTCTTGTAAGGTTTGGAAGAAGAAGTCATAGCTATAGACACATAGTTTGTATATTACAAACTTTGCTACATTTATAGCATTAAGCCTTGGTTTAGTCAAATGCCTTCTTTTTTGGTGCACTTGACTTCCTTGGCTGACTCTTTCATCTAAACATCTTCTTCTTGTTGAATGTTTTGACCAGCGTAGAAATCATCTATCTCATCAAGATGTTCATCCTCTTCCTCAGTGTCAACCTCCAAGCTTTCGTCAACACATGAGTCAACTTTAGTGAACACGTTACTAATTTGACTCACAGGTTGTCTTACTTTAGCCACCAAGACTAATCCCTTTTAGGATGTCTCCAAGGTAGTTCTTTTATGCAGCCTTGATTGTTGATCATTTAAGCAAAGATAAAAACAAGTTTTCATGATATATGTTAATAGGGCCTGTGTTCCTTAGTATGGAAGCAAAGTAGTTCCACTCTTTAGGCAAGATATCCAGAAACTTGTGCATCGTGTAAGGCTGTCCTTTATAATCCCAACTAGGGGTGAGCTCGGTACTGGACCGTACCGAACCGGTACCGATCCCGAAAACACCGAAACCAAATTATTAGTTTTAAAGAACCGAATACCGAACCGTATAATTTTATATGGTGCCGGTTCGGTACCGAATACCGAATTTTAGCTAATTTAAAAACCGAATACCGAACTGAGAGTACCGAATACCGAATTTTAGCTAATTTAAAAACCGAATACCGAACCAAATATATTAATTAGGTATCGTTCGGTACCGGTACCGGTTCGGGTTCGGGAAATGGTACTCGTCGCTCACCCCTAATCCCAACAGCTTTGAGATCATTTATTAGTGCAGTAAACATGTTTGGTAGGCTTCATTAAGACTTTCCTTGGGTTTAGCAAAAAAGAGCTCATATTGTCTAACAAGATTGTTGATCATGTTATCCAGTGTGATAGTGGGGCCATCATAGACAGTACACAAAGTTTCCCATAAATATTTTGTTGTCTTTAGCTTCCATGCCTATTTGAACACATCATCAGGTAGAGAGATCACCAAGTTGTTCCTTGCATTTGCATCAAGAGCAACAAATTTGTTGTCTTCTTCAAACCATTAGGCTTTGGCGTTCTCAACAGTCCTCACCACAGGAGTAGCACCATCAGTAGTTGGAGTGATGTTAGTGACAAAAGTAAGTGTACATAAGGACCTTCCATCACAATTTCTTGAAATTGAACATCCATGTTCTCAAAATAGAGCATCATCCTACACTTACAACTAGAAAAGTTTTGATGATTGAACTTGGGAGGCTTGGCCATAGAGCCATAGTCATAGTAAGAGGAGGAAGCAGAGTTGTCAACAGTGGGATAAAGAGAAGTAATATGAGAGATTTAGAGTTAACACACGCTCTTTCGGCTCTAATACCATTTGTAGCTCCCAAAGTGATATCCCAAGTATCTCAATAGTGACTGTAGACGGGGGGGGGGGCGGGGGGGGGGGGGGTGGGGTGAATACAGTCTAATTAAAATAACACAGATTTTTCTCAATGTTTGTATGTTTTTATTTACAACTATCTTTACTTTACAAATAAGTTTGGATTGCAAAAAGATCCAAACTGAGATGACAGAATGAACAATGACTTTAACTAATCTAAGACACACTCAGATTAGTTTTAATGATTGACTTACTAAGACTCACTCACTGCTCAACACACTAAGTGTTCAGTTACAAGACTTAATTGATTAGGTTTGGCAACACTAAACATCTTTGAAAACTGGCTCACAAAGAACAGCTTCGACACACCTTGTTTTTAGTCTCTCAGGTTGAAGTTATACGTGCATGTATTAATTCATGTATGTTCACCTTCTTGTGCACACTTTCTCTCTCCTAGTGAAGCTTTTTCATTGGATAAGGATAAAGACGGGAATATCTCACAAAGAGACAAACCAACTTTTCTGCAAAAGGATAGATCTACAAAAAACCATCTTTGTCTTGTTCGGCAGAAATATTTATCTTGTTCTTTTGACTTCTATTGTCCTAATCTTGTCCCAAAGAAAACAAGTCAACTTATCAACTTCATGTTAACGAGAGCAATATCTAAAAATAGATAAGATTTGTTTTAATTATAGTATAGATATTATTAGAGTCGTGAATTAAGGCCCAAGGTAGAATAGTTTGTTATCAATTCCCCTGTATAAATTCATGTATAATTCTGTGAAGAAAATATAATAAAAAAAATTGGAAGATTCTTCCCCCATCTTCACTCTGTTACCAATCTTATGGTATCAGAGCCTACCAAAAATCGATGAACTTGATCTGAATCCCTCAAATCCAAAATCTACGAATGGGAGACAAAGAAAACTCTTTCAACACAAACCCGTTGATCGTCCAGAATGTCCAGGACTCACCATTCCCTATCGGAATTACCCTCGACGATACGAACTACCCATTGTGGTCTCAACTAATGGAGATGTGCATCGGGGCAAGTAACAAATCCGGCTTTATCACCGGAAAAACCCTGAAGCCCACCAACGGTGATGAGAAACAACTCGAATCTTGGCTGGTCGACAACAATCATGTCAAGAGCTGGCTAATTGATTCCATGACACCGTCTCTGATCCGCCGCTTTATCTGACTTCAAACGGCGGCTGAAATCTGGGAGGCAGTCGGGAAAACATTCTACGACGGAAGTGATGAAACTCAGCTATTCGAATTGAACCGCCGATCTTTCAACACCCGGCAGAATGGGCGTGCTCTACCGACATACTACAATGAATTGGTGAGCAACTTCCAAGAAATTGATACTCGAATTACCACGCAAGAGGAGACTGTCAATGGCACTGTGTCCGTAAATCAGACAATGACTCGTCTCTGTGTACACATTCGTTTTGGCTGGGTTGGACTCCGAGTCCAACCTAGCCAGAAGTAAAATCCTAAGGAAAGATCCACCCATGAGTTTCCTATGCTTACATTCCAAGAGACTCCAACCAAAGACATACCATGGAGGAACCAAAAGTTGAACCTGATAGCATGGTACATATGGTCTCACGCAACGACCCTCATAAGGGAAAGAACTATAATGGAAAGAAAAACTCATTTACGTGTACTCACTATGGAGAAGACGGCCACTCAAATCAAAGATGTTACGAGATCATAGGCTATCCGGAGTGGTGGGACTTTACGAAAAAGCCGAGAAAAAAGCTCAGTCAAGCCACAGTTGTAAACTCGGCTCAAGAAAATCTGATGGTTGCACACACCAGTACGACTAATTCTGGTATGTCTCGTCAAAACCCAAAAAAAATAGTAATTGGATAATTGACACAGGTGCTACAGACCACATGATCAATGATAAAAACCTTTTGACAACTTTACATGCACCTAAACAAAGTATAATACAAACTGCGAGTAGGGCACTTGAAAAGGTGACATGTGAAGGGGCTGTACAGGTGTCGAGTTCTTTGAATCTGGACTCAGTTCTTGTAGTTCCATCTTTATCTTCTAACCTACTCTCAGTTAGTTAAATCACAAAAGCATTGAATTGTTATGTAATTTTCTGGCCATATAACTGTGTGTTCCAGGACATAGAGACACACAAGATTCTTGGCTATGGTACTAGAATGGGGCGTTTCTATTATCTCGAAGAGAATCATAAGAGTCAGGCATTTCATACTGGAATAAAGGATGCGACTAAGTCTATGGCGATGTTATGGCATCGTCGTTTAGGACACTTATCTTTTGGTTAGTTGAAAATTTTGAAACCGAATTTGTTTTTGAGCTTTCATGAAAGAGATTTTAAACGTGGTATTTGTGAGTTAGCAAAGAACGCAAGAATTTCATATACTCCTAGTGATAATAAAGTCTCTGTCCCTTTTTTAAAAATACATTCAGATTTATGGGCGCTTGCCCCAATCTCCACTCCTAGTGGAGCTTGTTATTTGTGACTTTTGTTGATGAGTGTACTAGGATGATCTGGATTTCTTTGCTGAAAAATAAAGGGGATGTATTGTTTGCATTTAAAGAACTACATCACCTGATTAAGACTGAATATAGGAGAGATATCCAAATATTACATTCCGATAACTGAGGTGAGTACGTAAATCATGCCATGACATGTTTTTGCCAAGAAAACTCTATCTGACATCAAACCTCTTGTGCCCGAACCCCCCCCCCCCCCCAGCAAAATAGACTGGCTGAACGAAGAAAAAGACAAATTCTTGAAGTCGTATGTGCCTCCTTGTTCGACATGAACGTACCACGAAATTTATAGGGTCAGGCAGTTCGATCCGCGACATATCTCATGAATAGAATGCCTTCTCGTGTTATTGGTTTTTCCACGCCTCTGCAAAAACTTCAAGAGCTTGTGCAACAACCTATTAACCTTGGACTTGAGCCACGAATATTTGGATGTACAGCATATGTGCATCAAAATATAGGAAAACTTGAACCAAGGGCTGTTAGATGCGTGTTCATAGGATATGCTACTCATAAAAAGAGTTATCGGTGCTACAATCCAATCGAAAATAAGATATATGTATCCAGTGATGCGTCGTTTCATGAAACCTTATCGTTCTTTAAAGATGAGAGTTCACTTCAGAGGGGAGAGAAACGAAGAAGTGAACGCTCTTGACACTGAGGTGATTGAAATTCAAATTTTTGATCAAAATACGGATTATCAAGACGAACCGGATCCCAAAGTTGCACCTAAAACGGAATCCAATGATGATGATTCCATTCATGGGCTGGATCGAACTAACAATCTAACTAATAATGAAGGTGTTACGTCTGATGTTGTGCAGGAAAACGGATCACAAGCCCAAGAACATGCAGCCCAAGATCACGAAAACGAATCTCAAGCCCAAAAACATGCCGCTTAAGATCAGGTACCCGTTGGCAGTAACTTTGAATCGCGTTTTCCAGTAAGATGTACTCGAGGAATTCCAAAGACGCAATACCAAGCTAACTTGAAGGCAAAATCTAAGTATCCTATTGGTAATTATGTCTCGCAACATCGATTAGCTAGCTCCCACATGGCGATAATTAACAAGTTGTCCACCGTTTCGATACCACGAGATGTGTATGAAGCTATGAAAGATGAAAGATGGAAGAAGGCAACCATGGAAGAGATAGACGCCCTAATTAAAAATCATACATGGGATCTTGTAACGCTGTCTGATGGAAAGAAATTAGTAGGGTGTAGATGGATATTCACTGTGAAGTTAGATTCAAGTGGAATTATCGACCGCTTCAAGGCAAGACTCGTGGCTAAAGGGTACACACAAAAATACGAGATTGATTATGGGGATACCTTTGCCCCGGTGGCTAAGATGAATACAATAAGAGTACTATTTTCCATAGCAGCTAGCGAAAAATGGTCGTGAGACAATTGGATGTAAAAAACCCGTTTCTAAACGGGTATCTAGAAGAAGAAGTCTACATGGAGGCTCCACCAGGTATGAATTTTAATGGGAAAGTTTGTAAGTTGAAAAAGGCATTGTATGGGCTGAAGCAATCACCTCGAGCTTGTTTTGGTAGGTTCTCGGCATTTATGAAGAAGATTGGATACAAACAAAGTGATGCATACATAACTTTTTTGTTAAAAATGAAAACAAGAAAATTACAGCGCTTGTAGTATACGTAGATGATATGGTGGTAACAGGTAATGATGATGAAGAAATAGCTAAACTTCAAGCAAGACTGGCTACTGAATTCGAGTTAAAATACTTGGGTAAGCTTAAGTATTTCTTGGGTATTGAAGTATCAAGATCAAAATCTGGAATCAATATGTGTCAGCTGAAATATATACTAGACCTGTTAGCAGAATTTGGGATGCTTGATTGTAAGCCCATCAACACCCCGATTGAAGCAAATCATCGTCTGGCCATATTACCGGATCAAGTCCCAACTAATAAAGAGAGATACCAAAAGCTTGTTGGAAAACTTATTTACTTGTCACACACGAGGCTCGACATTGCATATGTTGTGAGTGTTGTCAGCAGATTCATTCATGCTCCTAAGGAAGAACATATGAAGGCAGTATATCGAATTCTTAGATATCTTAAAGCTACTCCTACGAAAGGGTTGTTTTTTGGGAAGAATGAAGGCTGTAGTTTGAAGGGATACACTGATGCAGATTGGGCAGGTGACCAAACATATGGTAAATCTACTTCAGGGTATTTCACTTTTGTTGCAGATGACCATTACCAACCATGCTTACTTTTGACTTGGCACAAGGTTTAAGAGAAAGTAGGTTACCTTGGTTGAATGACATGTGGGAGCTTGCACCAGTGACCATGTAGTAGTTGTTATCCTGATTCTGTTGAGGCTGCTGAATAGACATCGAGCTGAAGAGGTATGCTAAATCTGTGAACTGAGGCGGAGCCGCAGGAGCGGGAGAGACTGGAGGAGGCGCAGCATATAGTGCAGAGGGAGGGTGTGTCCCTGTATGATTGGGTGTGAGAGGCAGCTACTGACGATAGCTGCCTCCATGCTGAGAAGCCTGAGATTGCTGATGCAAGGCATTCTGAAGGAGTTGAAGAAGCTTATTGTTGAAAGCCGGTGGAGCGCTTGACTGACCTGCGTCACGAGAATTACCTGTAAAAGAAGCAGGACCATTAAAAGACCCCCCCTCCCATATTACCCTTAGATGCAACCCGACCCATGTTTCTGTTTCCCCGATTATTTTTATTTTCCCCTTTCCCATTATGATTAGTACCAGATGAGGAATAAAGGGCAGAGCTAAGGGAAGGTTGGGGTTCAAGGGTAGGCTCAGGTTGGTCTTCACGTGACTCATGCAAAAGTAACATGTTATTGGCTTCAAGAAAGGAGGGAAAAGGTTTAGTATGTGTGATAACATCAATTAAGCTTTGATAGGATGAGGGTAAATTCTGCGGAATTTGCAAGACAAGATCCTGATCAGTAATTTTAGTGTCAACATCAGCTAGGGAATCAGCAATATCTTTTAATGTATGACAGTAATCAGTAATGGAAAGATCACCCTTTTTAGTGTTACGAAAAAGAGTTTGAAGCTGAAGGCTGCGGGGTAATTTATTGTTCAAAAAATGAGCATCAAGTGCCTCCCAAAGGTCATGTGCAGTGCAATTGTCTTTGGTGATAATATTAAGTAAGCTAGGTTCACAGGTGGAATAAAACCAGGATTTAATACGAGAATCTATGGCTTCCCAATCCTCATCATCAGTACTAGTAGGTTTTGATTTTCCAGTTATGTGACCCATGACTTTTGCACCACACATCAGTAAATATTCGACGCCACAATTTATTGTGTGATCCATCAGTGGTTAATTTGAAACTAAACTGAGGATAAACATTACCAATAGCAAAAACTAGTTGGGAGGCTGTGGGATTGGGTGTGGTTTGTAAGGGATTGCATGTCATGACTAATTATAATGATTATTGCAAAAAATAAAATCAATCGTGAAAAGTGAAACAGGTTCATGCTCACAAAGTAAACGAGGAGGAGGCAGCAGACGGCGGCGGCGGCGGACGTCGGCAGCAGGGAAACGTCGTTAGGGCAAACGGCGGCAGCGGCTGAGGAGGTTGAGGTCGATAACGACGGCTGGACAGGGCTGGACCGCTGGACTGCTGGGCAGATCGCTGGACTGCTGGGCAGACGGCAGCGGGAGGCGACGGCAGTAGGAGGGCGATGGTCGCAGAGGCAGCAGCAGTGCGGCGCAAGAAGGGGCAGCGCAGGTAGGGTAGCATCAGGGCGGCGCAGGAAGGGGGACGGCGCAGGTAGGTCACCAGCGACGCAGACGGCGCAGGAGGGCGGCGCAGGGCGGGGAAGGCCGGAGGCACAAGGAAGCCGAGAAGCTGTGATGGTGACCGAGAGGCTGTGAAGGGCGGAAGCGTAGCCGGTGACGGGTGGCGGCCGGAGATCACTGGATCAGAAAAAAGGAACCGATATCAAGGATTAGGGTTAGGCTCGATACCATGCTATAATATGTGGAAACCCGTCAAGGGTGTATGCATTCATCTCACAAAATATATAGAATACAGATTTACATAAGAGACCCCTACACTATACATTATAATCCATTATTTAACAGTAAGAAACAAAAAGTGGTCTCACGATCAAGTGCAGAAGCTGAGTATAGAGGAATGGTGAATGGTGTATGCGAACTACTGTGGATAAAGAGAATTCTTCGAGACATTGGTGTTTCTCCAACGAGTCCTATTAAACTTTATTGTGATAACGAATCAGCTGTGAAGATAGCCAATAATCCTGTTCAACATGACAGGACTAAGCATGTTGAGATTAACAGACATTTCTTGAAGGACCACCTGGAGCGAAAAACAATAGAATTACCACATGTAAGCTCAGAAGATCAACTGGCGGATATGTTAACGAAAGCAGTGTGGGAGAGTGTTCGAGTGCTCTGTTGTCAAGCTGGGAATGATGGATATACATTCTCCACCTTGAGGGGGAGTGTTAACGAAAGCAATATCTAAAAATAGATAAGATTTGTTTTAATTATAGTATAGATATTATTAGAGCCGTGAATTAAGGCCCAAGGTAGAATAGTTTGTTATCAATTCTCCTGTATAAATTCACGTATAATTCTGTAAAGAAAATATAATAAAAAACCTGGAAGATTCTTCCTCCATCTTCACTCTGTTACCAATCTTTACTTCAAACTTCTTACAAGGGCATTTCAATATAAGAAAATGTTTGTCGCCCTTTTTAAATATCTCCTTTGTATTCATGTAATAGAAGAGCTTTGGCAGGGTGCAGCAATTCTGCTTTTCCACTTTGTTTTGATTTTTCTGGCTGATCCATTGTTCATAACATTTACATGAGGACTTGAAAACGCATTACAATAAGTATTTAAATAGTTCATTAAGAACATGTCTGGTAACAAAGAACAGAACACTTAAATCTGTCCAACAGACATGAACAGTTTAGACATAAACTATCAAACTTGTTCAACTGATGGGAGCAGTTTTGACATTATGCCGAGTTACAATTCATGTAATAGTTTTTAACATACTTAGACTAATATTGCAAATCATCACTAGGTTTGATCGAGGCATTAAAAAACCTAACAATTTCCTCTCAAGTGTATCAAGCATGTTTGATCAAATATCTCTCCTATGATATAGAACAGGTTGGATTATGATTAATATCTTTTTGTACCTAACACTAAACGATTTCATTATGTGGATTATATTGTACTAAACGTAACGTAAAGATTTTACTAATTGTAATTTGATACACATAGATTAACTTTAACCTATAAATTTGATAAAAACAAATTTATGGGTACAAAACTACCAAAAATAGATAAAGTTTTACACTTTAATCCATATATATCTCTTCACCTACTATACAACTCTAATTTTAGATGCTATTGAGTTTTTCTTTCTAAACATAGATGAACTTACGTATATTTGAAGACCCACATCTCGATTTGGACTTTAAAATTCATATTGGAATTGTCTTCCTGTATCAAGACAAACAATATGCATGTATGGCTGATGATCTCATAGCCAACGTTGTACTACATCTAATGCCCATTGCACAAATTTAAATCGGTAATATACATCTACCACATATATAAGAGCTAGTTTCATTATGTATTTTCTGCACAAGAGAAGAACAGGAAATTAGTTGATAATCTAAACTTACAAGCTAGGATTTGGTTTGAAAGAGGCATCTTCAGGTAAAATTATTTACTCTCAACTGTTGTTTGGTTTACTAGATTTCATAAAATTTTATACTTTATGATTTAAAGGATTTTAAAATCTATCAAAAAGTGATAAGATTTAAAAATCAGTTGTTTGAAAATTCTCTCAACTCAATAACTTCATCCCACAGAATTTAAATTCTATAAATGTTCTAAAATCTAGTAAATCAAACAACATACCATATTAATTATAATCATTTGCATCGAAGGATATGTTTAATATTTTTAAACAAGCATTCGTAACACAATGAATTACTCTTATTTAAAAAGGGAAAAAATATATGTATTATGAGACGAGTGGGTGTCATAAAAATAATTACAACATAACATTTCTACTAAGTACGAATTGAGTTTGTATGTTACTTTTTCAAAAGTTAAAAAATATAGCTTATTTGCATTATAATTAGTTATTTAGTAATTTTACAAGTTAAAACACAAATCCAAACACTTTAAAAATTGATTGTTTGATAATTGTGATTGTAAACAGCAAAAATTAAACCAAACACTAAATTTTTGGTAACATTTTTTGTTTCAACTATTATCAGATTATCAGTTTTCAAATCCAAACACCCTCATAATTGTAATGACATGTATCGCAAGATTTAGGACGTTTGGCCTGTGGAATGAAATTGGAAAGGTTTTGGAATTTAAATTGTTGTAATAGTTGATTGGTTATTGTATGAAATGATGTTTAAGACTAATTAATGGTTTAAATTATGTGAAAGTGAACAATCTAAATTTATTTACAAATAGTTAGCAATTATAAATTCTATCAACCATAAATTTATTTTGATGGATTTTAAACATATTTTTTATAATTTAAATTTCAATATATACTATAAGCAAATATTAATTCTTTTAAAATTCATTTCATAACTCGATCTCTTACTGTTTGGATGAGTTTATTCTACTTCAAGTTGTTATATCTGATAGTAATTAAGTACTTGTGTATGTGTGCTGATAAATGTAAAATAACGAGTAATAAGAATACCCGCGCTTTGCGGCGGAGATGTAAGATGTAAAAGCATATATTTTTAATTAATATTAGTGTCATTTAATATTAAAAGCTACAATTCTGAATACTTTTATGACTCAAATTTATAAATTTAAAAGCTTTAAGTCTTTCAACAATTTACATCTTTTAAAAGGTACAATTACAGCAAGAGTTAGTTATATCAAAATTGCAGTCAACTAAAATTTTCAATAAAAGAAGATATCGATATTACAATGTTTTACCACCAATTTTAAATCAAAGTAAACTAAATTTTGATATCCTATTTTCTTATACAATACCAAATAATATAGTTAGTTTGAAAATGCTTTTTAAATTAACCAAAAGTTACAACATATAAAAATGAGAATATATCCAAAAATGACATTAACATTAAAAAAAACAACAATAAACACATTAAAATAGGTACAAAAATTAATCAGAATAAAATCAAACAACCTAAAACAATTTTCAAAAAAATTAAACATCAACCTTTTTGGTATATTTAAATATGTATTTTCGTTAAAATTTTGGGTTTATATTATAAAAGGTAATTGATTTTAAATTTATTTTGCTTTAATTTTTGTATTTATTTTATTCCGTTTAAGTTTTAAAATTTATCTTATTTAAATCAACAACTGGTTAATAATTGATTGACGAATCAAAAAATATTTCGATTATCTTCTTTTATTGAAAATTTTAGTTGACTGCAATTTTAATGTGGTATAATTCATGGAAATGGTTACTTTTATTTATTATTAAATATTAAATGATAAGAGGCTATACGAATTCAAAATATATAAATGGTTTGACTCTAAACCAGTATAATTATATTTGTATTATAAATGCCATCAGCCAAATTCATTTTGATACAGAGATCATCGTCCACTAAATTATTACTACCATGTATGGTAAAAAAAAAACTTTAAAATTGTGCAAAATCAAGGTGCCGAATCCACAACTCATGGCCCATGGTTTTCCAAACAATTGTTAGTAACTTAAGAGTTAATTGCATAGAAGATCCTTTAACTATCCCCAATTGCAGATCTAGTCCTTTTTTCAAAAACGTTGAAAATCGGGTGTTTTATGTTCCGAAAAGTTGTATCCGTGGTCCTTTTTGACGGTATCCGTCAGTTTGGCCGTTAAAACCCTATCACGTGCCTTGCACACGAGGGCAACATGAACCCAACTTTCAGGCATGTTTGCCCTCGTGTGCAAGGCAAGTGATAGGGTTATAATGGCCAAACTGACGGATACCGTCAAAAAGGACCACAGATGCAACTTTTCGGAACATAAAACACCCGATTTGCAACGTTTTTGAAAAAAGGACTATATCTGTAATTTGTGGATAGTTAAAGGACCTTCTATGTAACTGACTCTTAACTTAATTAGATTTTGACTAAATTACATAAATGGTCCCTGTGGTTTATATGAAATTACGGTTTTGGTCCCTGAAAGAATTTTATTACACCAAAAGTCCCTAAACGAAAAAGTTGTAACATTTTGGTCCCTCAAACTAACGGCAGTTAACTCAAACGTTAGTCTTAGGGGCATTTCGTCCTTTTGTCTTTTCAGGGACCATCTGTATAATCTAAAAATTCAAAATAATAACATGTTGATGTTTTCTCACCATCTTTAAGGTTCTTAAAAAAACATCTCCCTATATATATATATATATATATATATATATATATATATAATCAGGTTCATCAGCGTACCTATAAGATTCCAGCGTACCCTAATGTGAATGATCATTCACATATATTTTTTTTGAATAGACATATATAAGACAATATTATAAGACTTTTTTTCAAAAGAAGCAACATCATAAATCTTGTGAATCGTAAAAAAAAGATCATGTGAATGGTCATTCACACCATTCACATTGTGTGAAATGACCATGAATGACCATTCACATAAATATGCATTGAGCATTCACATAATTTTTAAGGACACAGAAAGTGTGAATGTATGTGAAATTCATATATCATGTGTATAACATTAAATTAAACATGGTTATGAGAAAAAAAAAATTTAAAAAAAGTTTTTTAAGGTTGGTACCTTCGGGTGCACTTGATTTCGAGAGGTACTTTTTTGAACCTGACTATATATATATATATATATATATATATATATATATATATATATATATATATATATATATATATATATGTGTGTGTGTGTGTGTGTGTGTGTGTGTGTGTGTGATCATTGCAGAACCTTAATTTAGTGTAGAACCGTAGAACCAATATCGTCCATAGATTAGATTAATCTAATGACCTTGTTAAAACCATAAAGTTTGGAATTACTGAAAAAAAGATTGACATTAGTGATTTTTTAATTCTATTGGAAATAGCAAAAACATTTGCATTAGTAAAATAAATATCCTTTTTCTTTAAATTAAAATAACATTAATATGATTAATTGTTAAATCAAAAAAATTATATCATAAAAACGAGAATTTTATACTCTTTAAAACGAGACCGGTCATGATATATTTTTTTCGAAAAAATTTTACCTGTTTATTTTTCGTAAAAAACATTACCCAGATCACCATGCAATGTAGCATGGCCGGTATCATTCAATGTTGAATGACCACTTGATATCGTATATTCAACGTCGATGCAACACTGCATGTACATTCAAAATTAACGAAACCAAAATAATGGTCAAAATTAGTAGTCAAAAATTGGTTGATTTAATGAGAATAGTAATGACATATTTTTTTCGAAAAAATTTTACGTGTTT
The DNA here is from genome assembly GCA_020465985.1 of Centrapalus pauciflorus. NCBI lineage: Eukaryota > Viridiplantae > Streptophyta > Magnoliopsida > Asterales > Asteraceae > Centrapalus > Centrapalus pauciflorus. The sequence goes on from JAANYP010001529.1 coordinate 233,696, forward strand.
ATTTTTCGTAAAAAATATATATATATTACCAGACCACCATGCAATGTAGCATGACCGATATAATTCAATGTCGAATGAACACTTGATGTCGTATATCCAACGTTGATGCAACACTGCATATACATTCAAAATTAACATAACCAAAATAATGGTCAAAATTAGTAGTCAAAAGTTGGTTGATTTAATTAGAATAGTATTGATATATTTTTTTCGAAAAAACTTTACGTGTTTATTTTTCGTAAAATATTTTTTTACCTAGACCTCCATTCAATATATTTTATAGAGATCATTCAATGTCGAATTACAGTTTATATCACACATTCAACACTGCATGTACCTTCGATATTAAGAGTCAAAAATAGTTAAAGTGGGCAGTCAAACTTGGTAGGCTACTATTAATTCAATGTTAATTGCATAATTACCATCTTATCCCTAGTGTTATATAATAATCTAATGGTTTAGATTGGTTCTATAGTTCTGCACTAAATTAAGGTTCTGCGATGATCCCAACCCTATATATATATATATATGAAAATAAATTATGATATAAAGAAAAAAGAGAAAAAAGGAAAAAGAAATTAAAAAGTATGAAAATTACATAGATGGTCCCTGAAAACCAAAAGGAAAAAAATGCCCTTGAGACTAACGATTAAAGCTAACCATCGTTAGTTTCAGAGACCAAAATTTAACAACTTTTCGATATTAGGGACTTGTGGTATAATAAAATTCTTTCAGGGACTAATGTCGTAATTCCATATAAACCACAGGGACCATTTATGTAATATAGTCTTAATTTTTTAAATATATTTTTTTTCATTACTCCCCTCTGTCTCTCACACAGACAGATAAGACATAGTCATCTCATCCTACTTTTGATGTGTCATCTCTCTCAAATTCTCAAAAAATTTGAGGTCTTCGATCCTCATGATTCTTTGAGCTTCCTCCCACCAGACCGTCGGCCAAAGCCACGTCCATTTCATCAATGTCATTTAGTCTCAACCTCCCTATTCGACTTTCTCATATATTCGACCATTCACTGCCATGATTTTGACATTCTTGATTATTCGATCAGTTTAGAGAATCACTGGTTGAGATAGATCCTAAGAGTTTTACACAGCATTATATATTGGGGTAATTGCGCAAAAAACCATCAACTTGTTAGTCTTTTGTGATTAAAATACCAAACCATTTTTCGTTGCATAAAAAACCCAGAACTAACTAAAAATCAGTAAATCAAGGTTTTATCAATGAGTAACCCATTGAACTCGGTTATTAATCATACGTGGACCGGTAAATAACCTACGTGGAATAAGTTTTAATTGTTGAAACCGGTTGCCAACTATGACACATTATTTAAACCCCCGTTGATAATTTTTAGTTGTAATATTTAAACGGGATTACATCATCAACGAGTGTTTAAATGATGTGTAATATATGGCAACCGATTTCAACAATTAAAACTTATTCCACGTAAGTTATTTACCGGTCCACGTAGGATTAATAACCGGGTTCAACCGGTTAACAATTGATAAAACCTTGATTTACTGGTTTTTAGTTAGTTCGGGGTTTTCCAATACAACGAAAAATGGTTTGGGGTTTTAATCACAAAAACCTGACAAGTTGAGGGTTTTTTGCGCAATTATCCATTATATATTCTGTGCACATCACTGGTTATCACCACCTCCGTCCTTTATGCCGCCCTGCCTCTCCCTTCTTCCTACTACTACTTCCGAACAACTCATCGTGAATCTGTCGGTCTAATGTTTTAATTGATTTGTCGATCGGATGTTCGTTTGTGGATCTATGTTTGCGATGTTCATTTTTTGAATCTGAGTTTTAATCGATCTAGGTAAACGGTTTTTTTCTTTTCACCAAGAGACGATTTTTTATTCTTTAAGAACATAGATTTGCATAACTTTTTTATCCCCTTGATGGATGAACATAGCTTTTATGATGCACCGCATCTTTAGAGGATAGAAGCCCAATTATGAATAGTATAACTGGATCAAGACGACATAAAAAGTCATGGAAACGACAAATGACCTTTTGTGAATGTATACACGAGGAATTTAGGGGTACAATATCAAATAATAATCAACGAATAAATTATCCCGCGCTTTGCGGCGGATATATGAATCATACACAAATTAATAAATTAAGCTGAAATGTAAAGTAAGAAATTTAAATTATAATTCTCAATCATTAATAAAGTTGAAATATAAAAAGTAAAAAAATATATAATTATTATTCAAAACTAATAAAATTTATGATCACATATAATTTTAATGTTATTATTATTTAGAAGTGTCGATTGTTATTTTTTTGATTTTTTTTAAACAAATACTAAATATACTACATTCATATTGCTAAAACATAACAATAATAAAAAAAATATCAAACAATTTACACACACACATACATACATATATATATGGTTATCGCGAGAAGCTAAATATATCTTGAGAAATTTGAAAACGATTCACAATTTTTGTACATTGATTCACGTATTTTGAACTTATGATTTGTATTTAAAAATTAAAAAGCTAATGAATTAACCTAAAACGTTAATCCGTGATTTATTATTTATTATTTATACAATAAAAAAATGATGAATCAATATGTAAAAAAATGAATCACGTTGATTTTTACATTTCTCGAAATATATTTAGTTTTCTCATTTGATTCTCAATTTATATATATATAAACAATTTAACAATAATGATGATGATTAAAACAACAATTACAATAATAAAAATATATACTTATTAAATAATGCATATAAAATTATGAATTATCTATTTGATTTATGAATAATGTTATCTATCAAACAGTTAAGAATAGTAACTATATTGGATAATATACAAAGATGTAAATTTAGAAGTGTTGTTTGGGGTGTGTGTTTTTCTGTTCAAAAGAATTTGATAATATACAATACATTTTATGATAATAACGATTATATATTTCTTTATATAGAAAATTTTGATAATTCATATATAAAAAGTAATTAATTTCACCATACTTTACATGTATTGAATATTATTTGTAATATTATTTATTTTTTTAAAGCTAAAAATAGAAAGAAAACAATAAAAAATAAGAAAAAATTTCAAAGAAATAATTATTAATATTAAGTAAATTTACAATCAAATTAAATAAAATAACAATATTTAAAAATACCCTTGAATTGAAGTTTGTATTAGATGTAAACTATAATAATTAAATATTTTATTAAATTTGCATTACATAAGATATACCATAGAATTATATTTTGGTTAATTAAAACAAATCAATAAATAAATCATATAAAAGACACAAGATCTTAAAACAAAAAAATCAAAAAAAAAAAAAAATTGGGTGAATAGGTTATGAATAGTGGTTTGATATCTTGATAAATGTTATTCTTTAAATTTATTTTTGTGTTTGATAAATTTTAAATGATTTAGGAAACTAACAAGGTGACGAGAAAAAGTTAATTCTTATATATGGTTGTAGCCAATTTTAAACATAAAGCATGAGATATTATGTACCATATATATTATACACACACCAAGGCTTAGTGAGAAATTAAAATTCTCTTGAGAAATGTGATAAGAACTGTGATTAATTAATTTTATATATTGATTCATTAATTTTATATATTGATTCACTAAATTTGTATATTGATTCATTTATTTTTTAATTTGTAATTCAAGATTTATAAATTCAAAACCTAAAATGAATCAATGTAAAAGAGTAATGAATTATTGTTTTACTTAATCCAAAGTTTATGATTCATTATTTATATATTTAAATTATGACGAACGTAAAAATAAATCACAATGTTTTTCACACTTTCATCCTAAATCTATATACCGATATTCTTATATTGAATTCTTTAATTTGAAGAGTTTATTATCAACAATATAATGTTAATTATATTACCATTAAATAAGGAATTCTATTATAATCGGTATCAAATTTGTTATTCTAAAGCAAGGATGACGATATTTGATACGATACAACAATCCAACACAAAGCAAACATAACTACTTGACACGAAGAAATTAAGTCATAAATGAGTCAACCCAAAAGTGATACAAATATAATCAGGATGGTTTTGGGTTGATCCGTCAACACGTTTTTTAACCTGTACAACCCATTTATTATTTTTTTAAAAATCAAATTAGTATTCTCATCTTTTATTATTATTTAATATTCTATTATTATTTTAATTAAGTATCATTATTCAACAAAAAGAGTTTAGATTTATTATTATTAAAGAATGCACCCACATCGTCACATCTTTATTTTTCTAGTTTTATTATTATTTAATATTTAATGATAGTTCACTTATTCAAAATAATAATATCTATGTTATTGGAAAAGAGGAGTTTTTAAAAGCTATGTTATTGAATTTTAAAAAGTTTTCATTTAAAAAAACCAAAAACCAAGTTATGGTCCGATGCGTGTAAACCAAAAACCTACTTTTTAAGTATTCATATGTAGCCAAAATGAGTCGACACAAACCAACATGGTAAAAATGACATGAAACTTAATACGAATATAGATAGGTCAATAATGGATCAACATAAAAATTAACATGTGAACACGTGAATTCAAAGAGTCAACTCGAACATAATTACCGGCACCCCTGTTCTAAAGTACTGTTTGATTCTTCAAATAATTATACAATCAATTTCATTATCACTTTATTCTAACAATATAAAGTAATTATTATTCGTCATTAAATGTTATTTTACATCTAAAAACTTAATTTATCTCCAGCGTAGTCAATCACACATATGTTAAAAGAAGCTTCAGCTAAAAGCTAATTGTATACATATCAAAAGTAGGGGTGTGCAAAATAACCGAACTCAAATAACCCACACCGAACCTTATTCGGGTTTAATGGGTCGGGTTATTCGGTTATTCGGTTTTGTTAATCGGGTTAAATGGTAACCGAATAAGGTTTTCGGTTCGGGGGAAACAAAAAATTCGGGTTACCCGAATAACCCATATATCAATAATTAAAACATTAATAATAATAATAATAATATATCATCGCATCTTGCGTCTACTTTAGTAAAAATGTAGGTTTTTATTTTTTACAGACAAAAACACGTCTCTTTTCGACTCTTGCACGGTTCCCCATATATAGAATATAAATATTTAAATATTTATTTTTAAACTTTTTAACATGTTTTACCCAATGCATTTAATTCATTTAAACCATTTTATAGAGGATTCTATTCTTATACTAAAACCGATTAACCCACTTAACTCAAACTGAATAATTCGATACCCATTTAACCCAAAAACGATTAACCCGTTCTCTTATTTGGTTCGGGTAGTTACCATATACCCTCATAACCGAATAACCCGACCCTCATAACCCGAAACCCGTTTAACCCGCCCGAATAACACTCCTAATCAAAAGTGTTCGGATTTACATTTTGGTAAAATGTTTTTTTAAAATGTTAGATAATATACATCTAATTCAATCTTTTATATAAATACGTTTTTAACATAAAAACATAAAAGTTATATATAAAAGTGATTTAGTTTGCCTATCATTTTTTATCCTTTTTATGTTGTCGAAACAAGAAAAACATTAATCACCTACAAATTAAATTTATAAGACGATTGAGCATATCAAAATGAAAAGGACTTGTTTGCTAACTTAAACAATAGAAAAATATATATTTTTTTGATTATATAAGAAATTTAATAACATATTCCTTTAAATAGCATTATATTCTTCAATCAAAATTTTCTAAAAGCTCGAAAAAAATCTTGACGCGTTTACATTTTTTACAAATATGGCATATGGCGATTAAATTTAGGGTTATGTAACGTTTTAACCATAAAATTTTCAGATTTGTCCTATTTAGCCACTAAATTATTTTTGTCTAGATTTAGCCAATAAACTTTAGTTTAATATTCTATTTTGGGAAAAATGAATAAAAGTAATCGCTAAATCGGTACAAAATATGATAGTTTAATGGTCAAATCGGGTAATTTTTCAGTGGTTAAATCGGTAAAAAGAAAGTTTAGTGGCTATATATATATATATATATATATATATATATATATATATATATATATATATATATATATATATATATATATATATATATATATATATATATATATATATATATATATATATATATATATATAAAAGTTCAAGTGAGTATCACCCATTATGCAGCGCACCAGAAGGTACCACCCCTAAAAGTAATTTTTTTTGAATTTTTTTTTATGAACATGTTTTAATTAACACCACACAAATCATATGTGAATTTCACGCAAATCCGAACATTCTAAGTGCATGAAAACACGCATCACATAAATGTGTGTTCACATAGATTTAAAATTATATAAGTGTGTGTTCACATCATTTTTAGGAGCTAGGAGTTGTGAATGCATGTGAAATTTACATATGATCTTCATAATGTTAATTAAAACATGTTTATGAAAAAAAATTTAAATTTTTTTTAAAAGTGGTACTTTCTGGTGCGCTGCGTAATGGGTGGTACTCACTCGAACCATATTTTATACATATATATATATATATATATATATATATATATATATATATATTAGACTGGGAAACCGGAGTCCATCCATGTTTGGTTATAAGTTTAAAAGGGTAATATAGTCAAAGGTTTATCTTAAATAATAGATGACAACTAATCAATTAATGGATCCCATAATTATAGGGATTTACTTCCATAACAAGTCTATAATAAATTTCAAAATGACTTTCAATGAACATGTTCAATTGGATTCGACAATGAGTTTTAGTGAACATGTTCAATCGGATTTGACAATGCGTTTTAGTAAACATGTTCAATCGGATGTGTCAAATAAAGGGATTTATTATTTTCTTCAAACCGTTCGTGAAGGTTCAATTTGATTTACACGTTATTGAACATGTGCAATCGGGGTTTATCGTGTTTTTAGTCGCTGTTAATCGTTTTGGTGATAAACCAATATTGACGGTATTGAACATGTTCAATCGTGGTTTGTAGAGTGTCATCATTGCACATGTTCAGTATAGGTGTAATGAATGATATTAACTGAAATGGAGATTTTCATGGGATACACAGAATCTTAGATTCTAATTTAAACTTTTTAATTCCATTTTTACCCCCAACATTAATTAATATAGGAAAGATTTTTAAGCAAAATTTATTTTATATTTTAATAATTATAATGACAAATGATTGGCTATAAATGGTTCTCCGGTACCCCAGTCTAACATGGTACCCCATTGATCTTGAAAAAGTAGTACAACAGCTGTATCTTATCTTATAGCCCGGCGCGGCGGGTCGCCTTTTTAATTCAGTAGATAGAAGAAAGTATTAGATAAGGAGTAGGTTCGAAAGAGACTAGGCGCTGACCGATAGGATTAGAAGGAGTAGGCGATGACTGGCTGATATATATATATATATACACACACACACACACACACACAAAAATAATAATAAAGTGGCTAAATCTGGACAAAAAATAACATAATGGCTAAATAAAAAATCTAAAAGTTGAATAGTTAACTTTAAAGTTATATCATATATATTTTTTCAAAATTTTTTTTTGTCAAAACTAATAATATATTTTTGTTTTTTATTACTAACGGAATCATACTATGAATTTTAATAATAATAATAGCAATAATAATATTTTTATTTTATCATAAGAAATATATTATACTATTAATAATATATATAACAATAATAAAATGAAATATATTGTTGTTGCTAATAACTTTCACAAATTGTTATCGGTATCGATAATAAGGTAAAATCAACCATATTTTAAAAACAATTTAGAAATGCTATAAAAAAAAAAATACAATATTAGTTATGCTTACCCTGTTAAGATAGCCTTGTTCAACACTCTCACTCAAGCACACAGCTTACCCTACAATTTATGCCATTAGTATAACAATAGAGTAAAATAAGAAAACATTTCTCAATTCTGCAAATTCCTACATCAAATCTTTTTTTGGATGATTTAAAATGTGGCTTAATCCTTGAAACCCTGAAGTATTACGAATTTACGAAATCCAATATCAGATTTTGCTTGAAGAATTGCTTATAAAATATTCTTGTTGTTTGCTTGAAGATTTGTCTTGTTTAGCATTTCTAGCAAAGAATGAATATCAGATGTTATGATTGTTTATACTGAATCCAAGTATGTTTGTTTGATGAGTTTTTTATACAATGAATGAGGTTGGGTTTTATTAATATTATTTATTTAAGAAATGATTACCAAATATTTGGAAATGGTTTTTAAAAACTCAAAGTATGTGTTTTCTCTTTCTTTTTTATTTTATTTCTTTTAAACTCATACATACCTATTGTTAAACCCTTCAACAGACCAAACACCCCCTAAAAAGATTACAGCCTTTTAAAAGTATGGGAGTTATAGAAAAATTATAAAATTTTTTTTTGAATAATATATTTTTAAAATTATGTATAGAGAAAATGTACTTTTATACATTTCAAAAAGATAAAAAATTAAATTTTTATTCATTAAAAGGGTTAATGTGCCAAATTATAATATAAAAACTATCACTAATACGTACCAAAGCGAAAACAATTTAATAAAGGGATTTTTGCGTAAAACATCCCTACGTTGGACCGTTTTGATTATTTAAAACCTCAATCATTTTTGTTGTCACAAAATACATTCATCCGACTAAAACTTATCAAAATAGTGTTTTTACTCAAGAAGGTGACTTGCAACCGACTTAACCGGTTACAATTTGCTCTGACCAACACTTTCACAGGTAACCTTCTCAAGAACAAACGATTTCGGATGAAAAATCAAATACAAATCACCATTCTAAAGCCTAACAGATCGAATCCAAATCCTAAATCAACAATCCAGTGATGAACAAATCAAAGCTTGAAGTGCTACAAGGGCCAACGGGCCCTCACAATTGGAGGTTTAAGAACATCTAACCCTAAATGAGAAACCAAATCGGTCATTGGAAGACTCTGCAACACGTAGCATATAAGTTTCTTAAGTTTTTAATCAGTTGGGGTTTTTGTGAAAATAATTTATTAAAGGGATTTTGCGTAAAACATCATCACGTTGAACCATTTTGATTATTAAAAACCTCAATCATTTTTGTTGTCACAAAATACAATCATCCGACTAATACTTATCAAAATAGTGTTTTTTTTTTCCTTAAAACTAGTTGATCTGCAACCGACTTAACCGGTTACAATTTGCTCTGGCCAACACCTTCTCTGATAACCTTCTAAAGAACAAACGATTTCAGATGAAAAACCAAATACAAATCAACAATATAAAGCCTAACCAATCGAATCCAAAACCTAATCAACAATTCAATGATGAACAAATCGAAGCTTGTAATGCTACAAGGGTCGACGAAGAATTCATCGGAGGTGAAGGTGTCACAATCGGAGATTTAAGTGCATCTAACCATAAATGAAAAACTAAATTGGCCGTTGGAAGACCCGTCGGAGGCTTCAAAGGTCGTCGGAGGACTCATCAGAGATGAAGGTAACTGGTTGCAACGGGTGGCATACCAGTGTCTTAAGTTTTTAGTTGATTGAGGGTTTTTATAACGACAAAAATGATTGAAATTTTTAATCGACATGATCCAACTTAATGGTTGCATAACGTAAAACCCACTTATTAAAGTTTAAATATGTAGTATCTTCCTACATAATTTTAGACGTACATTGCCCAAATAAAAGTTTTCATTGGTTTTCGTTGTAAAAAAAAAAAACCATTATTCGTGACAAAGTACAATAAAATATTGAACTTTCAAATACTGAACGAATGTTGACAAGTGGTGCCTAATATAAACTTTAATGATATAATGCAAGGGAAATGATAACTTTTATCTTGTACAAAGGTGTTCTAAAATCTTAATTTATCTTGTAGTAATGATAATTTTATGGCGTTTTGACTACTATTGATGCAAAATTTGTAACAAAATTATAAAAAATAACAACATACTTTTGTTTATACCAACAACAATTATTATATTAGCAATGTCAACAATATGTTTTCAATTTTACCTATAATATATACATTATGTAAAATAAATAGGTATGGTTAGTATACATGCATTAGATGTAAATGGAAGGAAAGTAGCTAATATAACTACTAATGATAGTAGCTATTATATCCCCTAATATAATGTCATTATTACTTAAAGAAATAAACGTATATTATTATGTTACGAAGTTAACATGTAATGTAATGAACAAAATAAATATATTAAAGAGAGCATAATAAGGACATGTACTACAAAAATGGTGGTTTTTTACGGGTCAAAAGTCGTCGCTAATTCTGTTTGCGACAACAGTCTTCGCGGAAAGTACTGGAGTTTTTGATAGTTTCTAAGAGCTTCGTTTTATAACTTTAAAAACACAACCCCAAAAACTCAGTTTGTTTGATAGGATTTAATTCGAAAGAAAACTTTAAAAAAAAATTAAACAAAAAGCTATTTGACATAGATTTCAAACGAGACTTGAGCTTTTAGCCTAACAAAACTATTTTTTTTACCGTTCAAATAATTGTAAACTAAAAATTTTAATTAATATCAATATCTTTTATGTTCTTTAGTATCAAAAGATACAACAATAGCTTATTAAACCAAACTCACATACTTTATCTATTATCTTTATCAAAGTCGTTATTTTAACCTATATTAAAAATATATTTATATTTTTTAACCATGATTAATTGATGATATTTTGTTACCAATTAGTAATACAATTTTGTTTATTTAGACCAACAACTATATTGCTATAACAAATTCAAAATATATATCATTGTTATTGACAAGTTTCATAGTATATAAGTTACTGGATATTATCAGTAGAAAGATAAATTAATTTATTTTTTTTACACAATTAGCATGCATGCATACATACATATATGTACATACACTTAAAAAGTTTTTTAATAATAGTAAGATAATTCTATATGCACACCCACTCAATTGCTAATCACACATATTTCTTCTTAATGTGAGAGAAATTAACTTTTAATCATTGGGTCACACATCATTAACAAAAATCATGTGAGTAATGAGATCTGTGATTTGTAAAAATAAAAAGAGAGGGTGTAGATATAGCAATACCTAATAGTAATATATTTGTATTTTTTTTTACCAACAATTAATAGTAACATGTTACTGCTATTCGTAAAAAATAAATGTAAATACCATTACAAATAACTTTCGTAATATGACATTAGATATTACCATAAAAAAATCAAAGTATATTGTTATTTTATGCATTCAACCCGTAATAAAACCTAATATTTTTTTTGTAAAGAACACCAAACGCAAACTTCATCATCTTAGCTTTAAAGGTATAGCAGAATGGTTTCCTCTCCAACACTTCTCTTGAATGTCAAAACAATGATGCCATCGATCATCATCATCATATCATCCCTATTTTAACAAATCAACTTATTTATATCTGATTCTGAATCAAAATTTAACCAAATAAATCCAAAGACCCTTTATTTCAAACACATGGATTTCATTAAAACAGTCTTTTTAGTGGCCGTTCTTTTAATTTACACAGACCATACCAACTGTTCATTATTTGATCACAATGAAGATGATCAAGTTTCCGATAAAGTACTCGAAAGAACGAATTCCCATTTCTCTAAACATAGGTATGATTAATTAGTTAACGAGAAAGTTTGATAAGTTTATTGATGATTAATTAGTTAACGAGAAAGTTTGATAAGTTTATTGATGAGTTTATTAATTCCCATTTCTCTAAACATAGTTTATTGTCTTTAATATGATTATACTGTTCATGAGTTTTTGTAGGATTGATGATATGGAGGAAATGGAAGATGATGCATGGACAATGGTGCAGAGAAATGGGAACCAATTTGTGGTGAATGATCAACCGTTTTATGTAAACGGGTTCAACACGTATTGGTTGATGGTTTTTGCTGCGGATGAGTCTACAAGAGGGAAAGTGACAGAGGTCTTTCAACAGGCATCGGCTGTGGGAATGACCGTGTGTCGAACATGGGCTTTTAATGACGGGCAATGGCGTGCTCTTCAGAAAAAACCATCGGTTTACGATGAAGATGTTTTTAAGGTTCCTTCGGTACCCTTTCTATTGTCTTTTTGAGTTTATGGAGTGTTTGTATTTGAATTTTCTAACTTGATATTCTGGTAATGGTGTTTTCGGAGTAATGGTGATTTTGGAGGGAGACAATTTTTTATTGAACTCATTCATAATGATTTTGAGAGATGCCAAAATGAATCAAGTTATTTGATATTTGATCATTTGATGATTAGAATTTTTCAAATACTGAAACATTGAGGTGAAGTTTGGTTCGCAGAATATAATTCGAAAGAAATGAAATTCAAATTTAGCTTGTTTTAAAACTTTTGTTGAAAAAGATTAAGAGTTAAATTTTATTTATTTGAAATATGATTATTTGTTTATAGTTTTTAGCATTCCTTTTTTCAATTCAAACATGAATTAGATTCCAACATATAAATGAATGAGATTTCAGCATACAACCTTACCAATACTGAATACTATCTTTTACACTTACCATCAAACACACTAATAACTAAAATTTCAATTTCAATTCCTTTGAATTTTATGCTGTGAACCAAACGCCACCTGATTACCTGATTATTACAACTTTTAACATGGACATCTTAAAAGGGATAATTGCACAAAAAACCTCCAACTTGTCAGTTTTTTATGATTAAAACCCCAAATCATTTTTCGTTGTATAGAACACCCTGAACTAACTAAAAATTAGTAAATCAATGTTTTATCAATGGGTAACTGGTTGAAACCGGTTATTAATCCTACGTGGACTGGTCTACGTGATATAAATTTTTAATTGTTGAAACCGGTTGCCAAGTATTACACATCATTTAAATCCCCGTTGATGATGTAATACCGTTTAAAAATCACAATTAAAATTATCAATGGAGGTTTAATTGATGTGTAATACTTGACAACCGGTTTCAACAATTAAAAGTTATTCCACGTAGGTTACTTATCAGTCCACGTAAGATTAATAACCAGTTTCAATCGGTTACCCATTGATAAAACATTGATTTACTGATTTTTACTTAGTTCGTGATATTTCATGCAACGAAAAATGGTATGAGGTTTTAATCACAAAAAACTGATAAGTTGAGGATTTTTTGCGCAATTATCCCATGTTAAAACTATGTAGCTTGCATGTCTAACTATTTTAACTAAATATATGTCTAATAATGCATTCAATATTTTTCATATTTCTATCATGATGTTTTTCATTTGATGTCACATGACACAATCATATTGTTAGGTTGATGTTTGGATACATAAATCAATGATATATACTAATCATTTCTCTTTCTGCTACTTATTTGAATTTGATTATTTAACACCTTCAAAACACATATTCAAACACCCTTTGTCTTGATTATTCCTTTCGACTAATAATTCGAAAGTTTATAGGCCTTAGATTTTGTGGTGAGCGAAGCAAAGAGATTCAACATTAGGCTTATATTGTCGCTAACGAACAATTGGGATGCTTATGGCGGTAAACCGCAATATGTTAAATGGGGGAATGAAGCTGGATTAAACTTGACAAACGATGATGATTTCTTCTCTCACCCAACTCTCCGAAGCTACTTTAAGTCCCATGTCAAGGCAAGTTTCTAGTCTTTTGTTCGAATGATTAAGTCATATTTTTCTAAAAGGATCGTCCTTTCAAAATTCAAATTTATTTTTAAAGATTTAATAATTAAATTGGTAAATTAAGAAACCATTTCCTAAATTAATTACATGCAATTTAATTATAAATGTAGTTCACTTGGGTCGTTAGCTTTAGTCATAGAAAAAGTCTATTTGAGAAAAATAAGGTTAATGACGTGTAATAACCTATATACTTTTGTTAGTATTCAACTTATATCACAACTTTGTAGTTTGTATAGATTTAAAAAAGTCTTACTTTTTCGCTATTGCAATTGAAAATATTGTTGAATCTAGTAAAAAATTTCAGAACCTATTTAATAAATGACATAGATACCTTCTTTAGGTCATAAATTAAAGAGGCATCTGGTTTGTTAATGAATTTAAAAATCAGTATGGGTATAACTATTGGTTTAATAGAAATAAGAAAAAAAATATAGGTAGAAAGAGAAAACTCATTAGTGTGGATGATTTTGAGTTTTTGATAATCATTTCTAAATATCTGGTAATCATTTTTCAAACAAATGACTTCTATGAAACTCAAAGACATTCTCTACCTTATAAACTCATAAAAACAAACACACCCAGTAATATTTATTATTGTTATTATAAACTAGGGATAATTGCGCAAAAAACCCCAAACTTGTCCACTTTTTGTGATTAAAACCCTAAACCATTTTTCGTTGCATAGAAAACCCCGAAATAACTAAAAATCAGTAAATCAAGGTTTTATCAATGAGTAACTGGTTGAAACCGGTTATTAATCCTACGTGGACTGGTAAATAACCTACGTAGAATAAATTTTAATTGTTGAAACCGATTTCCAAGTATTACACATTATTTTTAACGCTCGTAGATGAGGTAATCCCGTTTAAAATTACAATTAAAAATTATCAACGGGGTTTTAAATGATGTGTAATACTTGACAACCGGGTCCAACAATTAGAATTTATCCTATTTAGGTTATTTACCGGTCCCTGTAGGATTAATAATCGGTTTCAACCGGTTACCCTTTGATAAAATCTTGATTTACTGATTTTTATTTAGTTCGGGGTTTTCAATGCAACGAAAAATGGTTTGGGGTTTTAATCACAAAAAGCGGACAAGTTTGGGGTTTTTTGCGCAATTATCCCTATAAACTAATGGTGAATGTTACATAGAAATTTTATTAATGATTTGATGTATTGGATGAAACGCTGACCATGTTAGCAATAGCCATTACAGAAGTATATACAATTCTTCTACCGAAATCAATTGATTCAAAGTGGAAAAAGCATCAATTCGAACAATGAAACGATATAAAAAAGTATATAGCATAAATTAAAATATTAACAAAACTACATAGTTACTACCAACTCTTATAAATGTAACGAAGATCGATACTACTACATTTGAAACCTTCAATGTCCAATCCTCGTAATGTCGAGGGAACATATATCCTTATTCTTGTTTGATAAACACTCACGAACTTGTACACTTGGTTTCTTGGGCACATAGACGGTGCTGAATAGAGTGAATACCGTTAACAACATAACGTACAAGGATGATCCCACCATTTTCGCTTGGGAATTGATTAACGAGCCAAGATGTCCATCGGATCCTTCAGGAGATACACTACAGGTATATTATCTATTAACAAAACAGCTTGACAAATTGTTTGCTTTGAACCAAGTAAACTTTACAAGTATTCTTTTATAGGAATGGATAGAAGAAATGGCGGTTTATGTGAAAACCATCGATCCAAAGCATCTTGTGGAGATTGGTCTCGAAGGATTTTACGGTCTTTCAACTCCAAACAAGGTTCAATGCAATCCGAATACCTATTGTCAACAAGTCGGAACCGATTTCATCAGAAACCATCAAGTTCTTGGTGTTGATTTTGCTTCGGTTCATATTTATGCCGACTCATGGTAAGTCTATCGACTGTGTGTGATTTTGGACCAATAGACCAAACGGTCCAGGCCCACATATATAAGTTTGGTTTTTTAAATATCGTCCGAGACCAAAATCACTACAAAGACATATAAATCGGGTGACAATTCTTACTCATTTAAGTAAATGGGTCGATGACCAAACGATAAAAATTTAATATAATTTTGAAATTTTTATCATGAATCATTTTGTATAATTCTAGAATTTCATTAAAAAAAAAAATTATGTTCTAGCCTATACTCATATTTTATTGTTCGGTCTCTTTAACCCGGTGGATCGAAATTGCTAACCTAAGGTTTCGCAAATCGGGTCGGACACACAAAAACAACCAGGTTATGCTTATAAATCTAATGATCTTTTGAAGGATTTCACAATCAATATCCGATGCTCATATCACATTCATCAAAACATGGATGCAATCACACATTGATGATGCCGAGAAATACCTCGGGATGCCTGTGGTTTTCAGTGAGTTTGGTGTGTCGAAAAAAGATCCAGGATTCAATTCATCGTATAGGGATAACTTAATAAACACGGTGTACACAACCTTACTGGATTCCGCTAGGAAAGGAGGGAGTGGAGGTGGGAGCCTTTTATGGCAGGTTTTTCCGGATGGAACAGAGTATATGGACGACGGGTATGCAATAATTCTCTCGAAATCGCCTTCAACTTCAAACATCATTTCTCGACACTCCACGAGACTTACGCTCTTCAACTCCTTGTGCAAATGGAAGTGCCATTGGGGTTGCAAGAAGAAGCATGACTTCGATGGGTTTCACTATCATGACGAGCTATAAACAATGGTATTCGACTCTTACAAGATGTCAGATGTTATAATCGTAAAAGAATCGAGAAATGGACCAGGAAATCGATGTACATATACATGCTTTTCCTTTGTGGTTGATTATGCATATAAGTAATGTTATCTGTTTTTAAAAGTACACCAAAGCATGTTGTATTTCAATGGTCTCATACTCCCAATCTAGCGATCACTAAATCTTCTTATATTTTACTAGTTTATTTACCCGCATAATACGTGGGTATTTTTAATATATATATATAACATATAATAAATTAAAAGATAAAGATATAAATATTATATTTTTAACAAAAGTATATAGAGTGATATTATTATTTAAAAATGACCTATTAATTATATATATTTCTAAATATATATGAATAGTAATTTTTTTTAATATTTTTTGAAACTTTTATTATATTATACTATAATTAATAAGTTAGTAGTTTATTAGATTTTGTTTGATTTGATTTAAATTAAAAGTAGATTATATTAGATTTGGATAGATATAATTTAAATTTCTTTATTATCTTTAAAAATTATAAATGACACGTGTCGATTCGTAGTGACGACATATGACTTCATAAAAAATGAGTATAGTTACTCTTTTATTAGTATTTATAGATATTTTTCGTTTATATTATTTGAGGTAGTCAATGAATATCTCTTGAAAGCATCATATAATTCAAGGGAAATAACATAATGTCTATTGTAGGGTTTATTTGGTAAAAACTAGTTGGAGCTTTCTTTTTTTAATAGTTGTGTTTTATAAGGTAGTTGAAGTTGAAAAATATAAAAAAGTAAATTACATAAATGGTCCCTATGATTTATAACAAATTTCAGGTTTCATCCCCACCTTGAAGAACACTGGTAGTCCATATTTTGAAACATTGTCACGTCTTCGGTCTCTAACCAACTCAATTTTTAAAAAAAATTGATTTTGCCCTTATAAATTAATTTCACATATGGTACCTAATCAATTAATTTAGTTTTTTCTTTATATATAATTATAATTGATATTTTACTTATTAGTATTTTAATTAATAAACGATCTTTTACCTTTTAGTATAAGAATTTAATTACAATTTATTTATGTATTTTTACTTATATATTAATAAGTATTATCATCATCACCGACATCATCATTATTATTAGGGTAAATTAAACTTTTTGTCTGGTTTTATGCAAATTATGGAACAAGTCATTTTCACGTCAAAATTACAAATTTAATATCTATGGTTGGCTATTTGTTATGCTTTTAGTCCTTTAACCTGTCACTTTTTTATCATGATCATTTTGCCCTTAACATAATTATAAAAATAGGTAATGAACTTTCTTTTTCAAAGAATTAAATAATAAAATTCTGAAACCCAAATTGTTTTTTTTTCATTTTAATTATAAAATAGGGTTTCTCAAAAATCTATATATATATATATATATATATATATATATATATATATATATATATATATATATATATATATATATATGGGTGGGTTCAATGGAAAACCATTATGCACGTGAAAACTATGGAAACCTACACATACCGTCCGATTAGGTGCATTTCATGAAAAACGCGGTGGCATGATCGTAAATAAGGTGATGCATCACGAGGGAAATTTGATGCATTACACAGGATTTTGATGCATCACACGGAGAATATGATGCATTTGTGGTGGTGCAGTGCGGTTTTCACAAGTTTTCAGGTGCATGGTGGTTTTCCATAGAACCTCCCTCTATATATATATATATATATATATATATATATATATATATATATATATATATATATATATATATATATATCTCTACCCCCTCCCTCCCTCCCCACACTGATCTACCCTCCTACGAAGAAACAAAAGCCCTCGTCCCTATCAACTGGTGCATCCTCCTCCTACGATCTGAACACGATTGTTCTGGTCGACTCACAGGAAAATGGGATCCGCCTCGTTCAATCTATGATGGCATGCGCTGAAGTCGTTTGGATGGCATGCGCCGTTCTAAAGTGATTCTCGATGAGCTTCGAGGATGATCGCAGAAGATCAGTCCAACTACTCATATCCGTCTCATTCACAGTCTTTCTCTCACACACACGCAACTGAGGACAACCATTGACATCACATTAGCCCTTTAATCAAAATCAGTCCAACCCATTCGATAAGTACCTTCGAAAATCAAAAATCAAAACCAAAAAGCTAGCTCATTCGAGATCGAGCCACATTTATATTCCAGTTTCGTAAAGCCCCTTCGATTTGCTCTTGATCTAATCATAGAATGGAAAATCCAATTATATCTGATCTAAATTCGAAAAGCCCCTTCATCACGTCTTGATGATTTGTATCTGTCCCCTCACCGAAGGAAAACCCACCTGAGGAGAGAGATGAAGATTCAAGAACACCCATCGATTCAGATTTGGTTTTCAACATTTGTAGATCTGGTTCCGAAGAAACTCGATAAGGGGAAGGACCGGAGGCGAGCAGCGCCGATCAGAGCTGTGACATCCTGGTTTAAACATTATTTCATAATCCCTGTAATAAAAGAAAATCACCGTAATAAGTCTAATAAAGTCATCTGTGTGCATAAATCTAAATAAATTAATACAACAAAGTCATGCACTACACGTGCTACAAGGGTTCAATACTACATTGCTATTACATCTCCTTAAAATTTAAAAGCAGCTACCCAGATCCCAAAGCAGCACAATGCAATACCACAAGCTGAAATAGTGAGCTAAGTCCTCTGGGTTGATCAGATAGTAAACTTAAGCAGATGGTCTAGTTTGTTCTTTACCTTTGCCTGTAAAAATTATGAAGTAACAACTGTAAGCTAATTGCTTAGTGAGATAACTAGTAAAAATGATGCATGTATAATATGTGGCCAAAAGAAATATGCCTATAATAGGCTGCACCAAAACAAAGCTTGCACCAAAATAACTGCTTGCACCAAGATAATTGCTTGCACAAATTGAGACAATGCACGTTGGGAAAGGAAATGCTACCACTAGGGTATTATCGTTACAGATGATCAATCTGTAATATGGTGCTAGCTTCCCGTATATACGCTCAGGGGGTAGTGGTAAGCATCAGAGTTTCTTGTAGTAATGTAAAATGCTTATGAAATGCACCAATTAATGCTTAAGTAAGGCACGCTGAAAGGATATGCAGAAAGACAGGCAATAGAAGCATAAATAAAGCTTGCTTATAGAACTCATATGAGATCCTGCTAAGCCGGGCACTACCTATGCCTCGGTGTTCGAAAATGACTCAAATAAGCTTTATTGAGGTTCAAATAAAGCATATAGAAGCCAAGTATGTCTCAATTTACATAAAACACATGTAAACATGATAATCGGTTATTCACAGTACTGTAACGCTTGCACCAATGTCTTTGAAATAATCAGAGTAGCTTGCACTGGCTTAACTAGGCTTTAATAGTAGCAATAGGCTTTGACATGCTTTAATATAACTCTGGCACATAGCTTTGACTCATAACTGGACTTAACACCTTAATTTATGTCTGGCGTGCACGAAGTTTCTGTAATTAACATTACAGAGTGTATAGCACATCATTATAACTCGTTTTGATGTATAGTAGATCAATATAACTAGCTTTGATGTATAATGTGCTATCTTATGATTTACTAGCTAATTATGTCATTTCATAGCTTGCTTTCATGCTTTTAAGTCTTTTATATGACTCCTTTGCTAATCTTGCCATTTTATGGCCCATTAATATGCATTTATTCTTAATACATTATAACTTATATTATGTATGCTTTTAGTCTTTATAAATCATTACATACTCAATAGTATGTCTTTGCTTCAAACTTAGCTTATAATCAAGCTATAAACACTTATAATCACACATGGAAATAATCTTGATTGAAAGTATGTTAAACACTTAACAAATTTCACAATTAAAGACTTTGAATATGGACTAAAGATAAGAGTTTGTAGTCCTTAAACCCAATTAAGTTTGGCCAATAGCCACTTAATTGTGATCAATCTAACATATATATATGTATATATAGATGTCCATAAGAACACACATAGCAAAAGTCTCACATATATTAAGCTTATATTTTCATTATATCTATAAGGCTTTATTAAAGTGGTTAAGACTAATCTAAGATCAACAGATATGCTGCTGCATGTCCATTAATTCACAGCACATATTTCATCATTTTATGACAAGTATAATCAAAGGATGGGGATGAATTTAATGGCTAACTGTGTGTAGAACTCATGCTAGATGTTTAGGGATTTATTTGCAAGGTTTAGCAGTCCATAATATGTGTGAACTACGGCTTAAATGATGGAGTTGCAGCACCAAAAACTCATAAAAAGTTGCTAAATTTTGGACTGCACAAGGCATCAATATTTACCTAAGTGTTGTGTGAGTTTAGGAGTCTTAACAACCCCCTTTTAGGCCTAAATCTTGTACCCTATGTGCAAGCCTCTGAGTCTCGGACTCAACACACACACCTGCACTCTTACTTTCTTAGCTAAGTCTGCGACCATGACACACCCCTGCACACGAGTCCCAGCATGTCTATGACCTGCACCATCAGCCCACACTAAGCACCAACCACACCACCAACTACACCGAGACTCACACTTTGGCCAAGTCCAGGCCAATTCTCGGACTGCAGTACACACACATACACTTGACTGATTTAACTGAGGAACTTGTAGTGAAAGCATACTCAACTCAGGGACTTAGATGGGAATCCAACACTCATAGAGTTGTTTATAAAAAAACTAAGGAACCAACGGGTTTCACCTTTTAAAACAATTATAAACACTTTTTTATACAACGAAACATATTTTAGCGATCAAACACATCGAAATAACATAAAGATATTGCAAACACATCCAATAATAAAAACACTAAACATATAAACATTAATACATAATAATTATTAATGTTTCCAAACTCAAAGTACTTCGACAACATCATAACAATGGTCAAGGTAAATTAGAAATGTTTAGGGTAAATTAGTAAAAGGCAATTATATATATATATATATATATATATATATATATATATATATATATATATATATATATATATATATATCTGTGTGTGTGTGTATATATAAATATAATAATGACTATATATATAGCGGGTTTAACGGGTAAAACCGTGGGTGGACGTCACGGGTTTCACGGATTCGGGTGGCGGGTAAACCCGTGGGTATAATATTATACCCGTGCCTGCCCGTCACCAGCCAGCGGGTATGATTTTGTACCCATACCCATGTCCACGGGTGTGTTTTCATGGGTTTACCCACCCATAACAGACGGGTATCCACGGGTTACGGTTTTTTCTCGCCCATTGCCATCTCTACACCAGTGCGATCCCATTTAAAATGTCGTTGAGTACTAGTGATTGATTAACCACATTGATGTCGTCGTTGGAACCCGCGACGCCAAAGAATGCATGCCAAATCCATAAATCTTGTGATGCAACCACTTCCAGCATAATTGTCGGATATTGGTGATCGCCTCGCATGTATTGACCTCACCATTCTGTAGGGCAATTTCTCCATGCCCAATGTGTATAGTCGATGCTGCCAAGCATTCCACGAAATCTATGTTTTGCTTCATGGAATGCGTACAAATGATGAACATCAGATTCAGCCGGTCTACGTAAATATTTTCGTCCGTATAGCTATAATTCCCTTACAGAATTCTTGCAAGCTTTCACGTGAAGTCCTTTCAGACATATATGTCGTCAATCGAATCAGGCAACATGCCATATGCGAGTTGCCGAATAGC
The DNA here is from genome assembly GCA_020465985.1 of Centrapalus pauciflorus. Classification (NCBI taxonomy): domain Eukaryota; kingdom Viridiplantae; phylum Streptophyta; class Magnoliopsida; order Asterales; family Asteraceae; genus Centrapalus; species Centrapalus pauciflorus. The sequence continues at coordinate 255,916 of JAANYP010001529.1, forward strand.
AGATGTACATTTTTGTAATGCTGTAAATCCCCTTCTACCTCGAGCATCCCATCGCAAGGTAAATAATTCAAAAAGTTGCTCCATATCGTAAACTATTCGTAGGAATAGTTCTTTGCGCATCCGAAACCTCCTTCTGAAAATATCATCTCCATAGAGAGGATTTTCTGTAAAATAATCACGCAAAAGACGTTCATGTGCAGCTACTCGGTCTCTCCGAATTACAATTATACGTCTAGGTTGATTAATTTGTGCAGAGCTGACATGTAAAAATGCTACAAAGACTTGTTGATTACGTTGATATTCGTCTTCCGACGACTCCGAAGATGATGATGACGATGACGATGAAGACGTATACGGTTCCATCACAATAAACGGTAAAATGATCGTTAAAAAGGAAAAAAAAGGCAAAGATAGGGGGAGAGGGGCCGCGCGGCCTAGCAAAGCTGGAGGGGGGCAGTTTTTTCGCGGGGCCGACCTAGGGGGGCGATGTGGCCGCCGACTTGCTGCTGATTTGGCAAAGCCGCATACCAGCAGCTCCCCCATATCGTTCCCTCTTAGGTTTATGTTATTTGCACATTTAACTCTTGACTTGCTATCTTTCATTTTTATTCAATTATAACCTTTTACAAATTATAAAAATATAACTTGTATGCTTTTTTATTTATAACATAGTTTGAATAATTATAAAGTCACAAATAAGCACCATATCAATTATAAATCAAATAATTGGGATATTTAGCAATTAATTTCATAAAATTCTCAAATTACATTATAAAAGTCAAATTGCACATAATCGCAACATAAGCGCACAATTAGAAAGCAAGGTGTTACAGTATGAACCCACCACGCTTGCACTTTGTCCTCGAAGTACCTAGGGATAAAAAAGCTGTGATAGCGAACTCTCATATCTTGTTCAGATCCTAGGTCTGGGAAGTTCCATGAGAAGTGTAACATCCGGCACTAAACCATGATAGCAACAATGACCTAATATGTATTTAATAGTCAATTATAGCCTAATCAGTGGTCATTAGAAATTAATCAAGTGATTAACAAGGTTTATTAGAAAATTCAACTCAATTAGAATCAAATTCATCGGTGCGATGAATCGGGAAATCAATTAATCCGATCAATTTACGATATGAGGGATTAATTCAACTAAGTACATAATTAAATTATGATTAGTGACACTAATCATACACTAATACAATTACTTAACATTAATTATGCAAGACTAAAACAATTCATTAAAACAATGCATTCAAAAGTATTTATGAATTTACAAGAAAAGGGAAATACAAGAATACATTCTAAATACTTTTATACAAAAAAAATATATATAAATACATGAAAATAATCCATAAAAATCTGGTCATAGGGTAGTACTACCCAAGATTTGATTTCAATTTTTTATTTCCCAACTCCATAACCTTTCATAATCAAATCTTTCACACCTCATTCTCCTTTCATTTCAACATGATCTTACACTCCACCTCCATTTGAAAGACCAAGACTTTGCCTATAAATAGAGGGCTTCCTTTTCATTATTTTCACACCAAAATATCTCTTTCTCTCCTCTCAAAACCGGATCCCACACACACACACACTACAAACATTTTCATTCAAGTGTTCTTTGTGAAATTCAAGTGTTCTTGGTGAACTTCAAGTGTTCTTGGTTCAAATCTTGCAAGAGTTCCAACTTCTTCTCAATTTCATACTCCAAATACATCAAAGTAAGTAAATACTAACTTATTTCATCATATATTTATGTTTATATAAGTCTTGCATAATATATATAATCACCAACAACAACAAGTTTCATAAAAACTCAAGTTTATAAGTTTCTAGTTTTATTTTTAAGTTGTTTCTTTAAATGTGTTTATGAATATATGAACACATTATAAAAGTGTTAATATTATGAAAACATGTGATATATATGTGTTTTTATAACTATTATGACTTTTATACAAGTAGTCTTTGAATAAACAACAGAAATCATAAGTTGTTTCAAGTTTATAAACTACGGAATTTCGGCAGAATATTTGTATCGACTTTGAAAAATCATAACTAATTCATAACTCAACGAAATGAGTTGATTCTTGTTTCAAAAGTTAGATCTATGTCTAAACTATAGATCTGCAATTTTTCATAATTTATTTTGAAGTTTAAGACCTCCAGAAATTATTTGAGAAACCGAAAGTTTGACAGCTCAAAAATGGCCAACATAGCGTTTTTAACGAGATTTTTCACCAACCTAAACAACTCGAAAAATGGCCGTTCTTGATTCTAAAAATCCTTTGTATATAGTAGTTTAATGTCCTAGAAAACCAAAGTCTAAAACATTTTGGAGCTTGGTCAAAAACAGCCTCAAAGTAGGCCGAAAAACCTCCGAAAAAGCTGGAAAATTATATATATATAAACTTGACGTTTTAAGCAAATCTTATTTATAAACTTGTAATGTTGGGTGATTTAAGACATAAAAATCTATAAATATACATATTATCATATATTAGTGATATTAAGTCCTTATCATCATTTAGGACTCGGTTAAACACCTCCGGTTTCATCACCCATCAAACAACGCACTTTTGCATTTTTGCGCGTCGTTTTGCCATCACAAGTTCGGTGAGTCTTCATAGCCCCTATTTTTCACTATCTATTGGGGTGGAAATACATGCACTGTTTTCATATGGACATCAAAACTGTTTATTTCTTATATGTATTACATGTTCGGATTCCATCAGCCCTTATATCATGAACCGTTAATTGCATTTATTTGTAAGCGCGAGTATATTGTGGATAGATCTATTGGGAGTCATGTCCCCCATTCGTGTTAGCTCGGTTCGGCTAACAGCGAGTGCATATATATTCAACACACGGTATTACGTATGGGAATACTGCACAGGGCAAACTCATTCTAATTAAGCTTCGGTTGCATGATGGTTTATGTAATACATACACGGAATTTATGATTTTATAAATTCAACTCATCTGATAATGTCCATACAACTGGTCTTTTCGCGTAAACCTATGAGCTCACCAACAATTTTTGTTGACGTATTTTAGCATGTATTTTCAGGTAATTAAGGCAAGTATGCCTTCAGAAGTAACCACTTTCAAGCTTCCGCACTCGTCACGCCTCGCTGCCAACCGGGGTAGCAGGGTGTGACAGATTGGTATCAGAGCCATAGTTATAGTGAACTAGGTTGCATTAGTACCTAGACTATAACTGTTACAAAAACTAAACTTTCTTCAAGAACTGTGAACACATATATGGACCCTGATGACAATAACATATCGAAATTCACCCCTAGGGAAAGGGTGTGACTAGCACAACGGGAGTCTATCCCGGTACCTGCCCATCAGCCAAGCCCGCCGCAGTAGTAACGGGCAAGCATAGAACAGTGGGGATGGATGCCTCACACTCTCCAAGAGTGGAGAAACGAAGAGGGGATCCAAATCCAGTTTGAAGTCAGAACACCATCTTCCTCTCAAGTGCCGACACTTACCCAGAAACCTACGTAACAAACAATGTCTCTGTTGGTGGCAAGGGCCGCCAGACCTGACCTCCAATTTCGACAAAATCCACCAAGAGGTCAGTGAGATCTTTGCAAGGATTAAGCAGGAGGCAATGCAAACCACCAATAAACCTTAGGCCAACCAGAATAAACAGGCGATTCAACCAGACGGAATCAACAAATTGTGACAACGCCTAGCGGAGCACAAAACCCGCAATGCAGAACTAACCCAACGACTTAACACTTTGGAGTACGAGGAAACCCCAGAGGCATCTCATACCTAGTACCCTTCTACCATTTTATAGTATTTATCTAGGCTTTACTATCTGATATATCTTAGGGTAAATAAGGCTTAAGAATTTATCAAAAAATTTTTGACCATATCACATACAAAGATTAAGTATCAAGAACTTTTATGAGGAATTAAGTTTTAACTACAACTCTGCGTAGGAATAGATAAAGTTGTGACTATCTGCCTAAGAAATTTCAAACCCGTAGACTTATCCTCTTACCCCATTAGATACCACTTATGCATTTCTACTATTTCATACTGGTGCTGATAAGAGCTTTATATCCACTAAGTTCACGAAGCTGATAAATTCCATTAAGTGCTACTTATGCTATTGAGGTTGATGACAGTGAGACGCTTAAGACAAATAATATAAGTCGAGGATGCTCCTTAGAATTAGTAGGACGACTCTTTGAAACAGACATGATACCCATCAAACTGGGAAGTGTTTACGTGGTCATAGGCATGGATTGGCTATCGAAAATCGTGAGGAAATAGTATGCAACAAGAACATAGTTCATATACCTTTAGCCAATAAGAAGGTCCTTACCGTCCAACGAAAAGCAAGAAATACCAAAGTAAGCATCATCTCTAGCATTAGGACCCTGAAGTGTTGATAGAGAGGGAGCCAAAGGGAAAGCGGCTCGAAAATATTCTTATTATTTATGGTTACCCCAAAGTTTTTCCAGAACACTTACCTGAACTCCCAACATCGAGGCAAGTCAAATTCAAAAATAGGCCTAGTATCAGGTGCGGTACCAGTGGCTCGAGCACCATGCCGATTAGCCCCATCAATAGTGTAAGAATCGTCCAACCAACTATAGGAGCTCTTAGCAAAAGAGCCTATCAAACCGAGTTCCTGGCTTTGGAGGAGCTCCAGTTTTGTTCATAATGGAGAAGGATGGAACTTTCGGGATGTGCATCAATTACCGAGAAATTAAATAAGCTAAAAGAACCAATATCCACTTCCAAGGATCAATGACTTGTTTGACAAAACTCCAAGAATTAAGCTTCTATTCGAAGATCGTCCTTAGGTCTGGTTATCATCAGGTTAGAGTTCACAAGAAAGATATTCCAAAGACAGCTTTCAGATTCCGTTTCGGTCATCATAAATTCCTATTAATGCCGTTTGGATTAACTAGTGTCCCCAACGGTACTCATGGACCTCATCGGGTGTGCAAACCTTATTTAGACAAATTCGTGATTGTATTCATGAATGACTTTTAATCTACTCACGAAACGAGAAGGAGCATGAGCAACATTTAAGACTGATTCTGGAATTATCGGAGAAAGAACAACTATATGCTAATCTTTCTAAATTTGACTTTTGGTTAGGAGAGGTGAAATCCCTCGGTCACGTGAACAATAGTAAAGGAATCCAAGTCGACCCCGCAAAGATCAAGGCTATCAGGAATTGGTCAACTCTTAGAACCCCCATAGAGATACGACAGTCCTTAAGACTTGCCACTTATTATAAGCAATTTTCTCAAAGACCACCAGAACTCTAACAAAACTGACCCGAAAAGACATTAAGTATGATTGGAGCAAGGATCAGGAGACATCATTCTAGTTATTAAAGCACAAACTGTGCAGCGCGCCTATTTTGTCCATACTTAAGAGGAACGAGAAATTTATAGATTACTGTGACGCTTCACACAATGGGCTTATATAGAAAAATAGGGACATAGCTTATACTTTATGAAAACGTAAGGTTCACTAGGTGATTTACACAACACATGATCTGGATCTTGAAGCAGTAGTCTTAATCCTTGGAGACAATAGTTGTACGGTATGAAGTGTATTGTATTCACAGACCATAAGAGCCTCCAACACATCTTGAACCAGAAAGAGTCGAATACGAAGTAGTACCGTTGGATGGAACTAATATGTAATGGCAACCGTGAAAATTCGTTATCACCTGAGGAAAACTAAGGAGCTAAGCCGTTAAGAGTACAAGTGGATAAATAATTTAGAATAAGGGCTAATAAAAATCGATAATTCATGAATAGAATCTGATTACTCTGTTTGGTGGAATAAGAAAGCTGGCTATGGATGAAGGACACAAATTAAGATATGTCGTTCACCCCGGATCCAATAAAATGTATCATGACCTTAAGAAACTATACGGGTGGCCTATCATGAAGAATGACTTGCCAAATCGGTCAAAAAATTCCTAACACGCTCCAGAGTTAAGATAAACCATCAGAAACCATTTGGGTAATAGTCGACAACCTAACAAAATCCGCGCGTTCCTACCAATCAAGAAGAACATCAGGATGAATAAGCTAGTCCAAACGTACCTCAAGGAAGTCGTCTCCGGACACGGAGTGCCTATTATAATCATTTTGATATGGATAGCAGATCTACAGCTAAGCTTTTAGCAATTATTATAGCCAACTGTGGATAAAAACCTGGACCTGAGTACCACATATCACTCTCAGACCAATGGTCAGAATAATAGAACGATCCAAACCCTAGAACGTACATTAAGAGCCTGTGTAATGGATACTTATTTGCCTTAGTGGAATTATCGTACTACAATAGCTATCACTCAAGTACTAAAGCTGCTCCGTTTGAGGCCCTCTAAGGGCAAAAGTGTCGATCACCAATTTATTGGGAAGAAGTGGGAAACGGCCAAATCATTGGCGTTAAGATCATTCACAAAATTACCGAAAGGATAGTACGATTGCGGAACTGACTAAAAGTTGCCCGCAATTGTCAGAAAGTTATGCAGATGTAGGAAGAAAATCCCTTGAATTCTAATTAGGAGAACGAGTACCAATGAAACTCTCGCCTTGGAAGGGCGTAATCCGTTTTGGGAAACGAGAAAAACTCAATCCTCGTTATATCGGACCATTCAAGATCACCAAAAGAATTGGCCCGGTAGCTTACCGACTCGATCTGCCCCCAGAGCTTAGTAACGTTCATAATACCTTCCACGTGTCCAATCTTAAGAAGTGTCTGGCTGATGAATCACTCGTTATACCTATGGACGAGCTGGAGTTAGACGATAAGTTGAACTTCATTGAGCAACCTGTAGAAATAATGGACCGCGAAGTCAAGAAACTAAAGCACAGCCGGATCCCGATAATAAAAGTCAGATGGAACTCTAAGCGAGGTCCTGAGTTTACGTGGGAACGCGAGGATCAGTTCCGAGAAAAATACCCACACCTGTTCTCAAGTACTCAAGAAGTGGAGAACACGAGCTAATTTCGGGACGAAATTCCCTTAACAGGGGGAGACTGTAACATCCGGCACTAAACCAGGTTAGCAACAATGACCTAATATGTATTTAATAGTCAATTATAGCCTAATCAGTGGTCATTAGAAATTAATCAAGTGATTAACAAGGTTTATTAGAAAATTCAACTCAATTAGAATCAAATTCATCGGTGCGATGAATCGGGAAATCAATTAATCCGATCAATTTACGATATGAGGGATTAATTCAACTAAGTACATAATTAAATTATGATTAGTGACACTAATCATACACTAATACAATTACTTAACATTAATTATGCAAGACTAAAACAATTCATTAAAACAATGCATTCAAAAGTATTTATGAATTTACAAGAAAAGGGAAATACAAGAATACATTCTAAATACTTTTATACAAAAAAAAATATATAAATACATGAAAATAATCCATAAAAATCTGGTCATAGGGTAGTACTACCCAAGATTTGATTTCAATTTTTTATTTCCCAACTCCATAACCTTTCATAATCAAATCTTTCACACCCCATTCTCCTTTCATTTCAACATGATCTTACACTCCACCTCCATTTGAAAGACCAAGACTTTGCCTATAAATAGAGGGCTTCCTTTTCATTATTTTCACACCAAAATATCTCTTTCTCTCCTCTCAAAACCGGATCCCACACACACACACACTACAAACATTTTCATTCAAGTGTTCTTGGTGAAATTCAAGTGTTCTTGGTGAACTTCAAGTGTTCTTGGTTCAAATCTTGCAAGAGTTCCAACTTCTTCTCAATTTCATACTCCAAATACATCAAAGTAAGTAAATACTAACTTATTTCATCATATATTTATGTTTATATAAGTCTTGCATAATATATATAATCACCAACAACAACAAGTTTCATAAAAACTCAAGTTTATAAGTTTCTAGTTTTATTTTTAAGTTGTTTCTTTAAATGTGTTTATGAATATATGAACACATTATAAAAGTGTTAATATTATGAAAACATGTGATATATATGTGTTTTTATAACTATTATGACTTTTATACAAGTAGTCTTTGAATAAACAACAAGAATCATAAGTTGTTTCAAGTTTATAAACTACGGAATTTCGGCAGAATATTTGTATCGACTTTGAAAAATCATAACTAATTCATAACCAACGAAATGAGTTGATTCTTGTCTCAAAAGTTAGATCTATGTCTAAACTATAGATCTGCAATTTTTCATAATTTATTTTGAAGTTTAAGACCTCCAGAAATTATTTGAGAAACCGAAAGTTTGACAGCTCAAAAATGGCCAACATAGCGTTTTTAACGAGATTTTTCACCAACCTAAACAACTCGAAAAATGGCCGTTCTTGATTCTAAAAATCCTTTGTATATAGTAGTTTAATGTCCTAGAAAACCAAAGTCTAAAACATTTTGGAGCTTGGTCAAAAACAGCCTCAAAGTAGGCCGAAAAACCTCCGAAAAAGCTGGAAAATTATATATATATAAACTTGACGTTTTAAGCAAATCTTATTTATAAACTTGTAATGTTGGGTGATTTAAGACATAAAAATCTATAAATATACATATTATCATATATTAGTGATATTAAGTCCTTATCATCATTTAGGACTCGGTTAAACACCTCCGGTTTCATCACCCATCAAACAACGCACTTTTGCATTTTTGCGCGTCGTTTTGCCATCACAAGTTCGGTGAGTCTTCATAGCCCCTATTTTTCACTATCTATTGGGGTGGAAATACATGCACTGTTTTTCATATGGACATCAAAACTGTTTATTTCTTATATGTATTACATGTTCGGATTCCATCAGCCCTTATATCATGAACCGTTAATTGCATTTATTTGTAAGCGCGAGTATATTGTGGATAGATCTATTGGGAGTCATGTCCCCCATTCGTGTTAGCTCGGTTCGGCTAACAGCGAGTGCATATATATTCAACACACGGTATTACGTATGGGAATACTGCACAGGGCAAACTCATTCTAATTAAGCTTCGGTTGCATGATGGTTTATGTAATACATACACGGAATTTATGATTTTATAAATTCAACTCATCTGATAATGTCCATACAACTGGTCTTTTCGCGTAAACCTATGAGCTCACCAACAATTTTTGTTGACGTATTTTAGCATGTATTTTCAGGTAATTAAGGCAAGTATGCCTTCAGAAGTAACCACTTTCAAGCTTCCGCACTCGTCACGCCTCGCTGCCAACCGGGGTAGCAGGGTGTGACAAGAAGTTCTCAGCACCAACACCATTGCCACTTCTTGGTTTCTCAGCTTCTTCTATTTTGTTTCTAGAATCACCTTGGTCTCATCACATTGCAGCTTCTCGTTGATCTTGTAGCTCAGATGATCGACCCACCTTTCTCTTTCATTTTTGATGAGGCTATAATATTATGTGTTTTTGGTATCATTTAAGGCTTATTTATGCATTTGTACTTCGTAACTATCATACTTTTACTCTGTAATTGTGTTTCAGGGTCAAGAAGTCAAATGGAAGCAGCTCGAGAAAATTCAGCGCAAAACGAGACGGTGGGGGCGCAGACCTGCGCCACCCTGCGCTGCAAAAACAGAAGAATTCAGAGCCAGAGAGCACTTCCGGTGCAGCCTAGCGTAGCCCTGGCCATACCCACCAGTGCAGGGGCAGGCGCAGGCATGCGCCCGTGCGGCGTGAAAACCCTACAGCCACTTTTCTGCATCCAAACCCCTAAACCATTCCTCCTCTATATATAGGGAGCGTGTGAGGTCGTTTTGGGGACTCCCAAAATATTGAAAACGTTGGCGAAGCCCCTGCCAGAGTTGATTCACGGATCGAGTACGAATAAGGTGGAGAGCAACCGTTTATCTCGTAGAAGCCTATAATGATTTCCACAATCATTCCCTGTGAAGAACACACGATGAGAGGCTAAACCACCAATAGTCATTTGCGGAGGATCTACAGCTAAGTTTTATTTACTTGAATGTCATTTTATGTATTGATGCGTTTTATGATTCTTGAATATTTTGTGTAATGCAAACGATATACATTTGGTTTTTAATATGAGTAAATGGTTTAATTGGTAAAAGCAAGATAGTTCATAGTGATGTTATTATTTGTGCCGAGTCCATTAGTTTAGGGATTAAAACAAGTAATGAATGTTGCATACGCTATGCTGAGATTTATGAATTAAAGCGTTTATGATTAATATGACTAATTAATTGGTTATGCCTATGTGACCATTGCATGATATTCAAGTGAGTAATAACTTAAGCCGTAGTGATTTCATGAATGGTTATCTTTAATTCGATTTGTTAATCAATTGTTATTTGCTTGCCATTGTTTTAGTAATTTAGTCGTAATCATCATTCCAAACAATCACTTAATTCGTAATTTAATTGTTTTTATAAACCTAAGGAACTAGCAATTTAACCCTAATTGACGTACGCACTCCCTGCGGATTTGACCCTTACTTCCCTATGCTAGTAGGTAGTTTTAAGGTTATTTCTACGGGCCACAACGACGGCTCGTCAGATTTTGGCGCCGTTGCCGGGAAGTGTTAACGCTAGTTAGGGCTAGAAAATTAGTTTGACCTTAGTTTAATTTTAATTACTTTAGTTTTCATTATTTTTCGTCTTTATTTCCTATTAGTAAAACTCACATAAAAAATCGAAAAACTCAAAAAGGTAATTGAAGTCCTCTACTTTACCACCAAAAATATGGTTAGTTTAATTAAGTGCCTTAGTAGTTTATGCTCACACGTCGATCAGCCAGAGGATTGCCACTACAATTCAAACTCGAAATCGAAAAAGTAGCTAAATCTAACCGAAAGATCGTTAGGGTGCAAAAACAACAAAGAGTAATCATGGAGAGTTCAAGCAATCAGCGGAGGTACGCGGAGGACGAAAGCGATCAAGAGGAGGAGATTCCCACTTTAGAAGGTCATCCAATTTCGCCAAGAAATCGCGAGCAAGAAAAACCGGAGCGTGTAGTTGCTTTGATGGGTGACCAATTACGAAGGACTATTGAGTCACATTACCGCCCTGGTGATATGCCCGACCCTTATCTAATTCGATACCCTAAAAATGAGAACGAACTCGAAGTTCGTCCTCAACTTTTCCAAATTCTTCCTATTTTCCGAGAGATGCCAAGTGAGGAACCTTATGAGCATTTAGCTGAGTTTATGACTATTTGAAAAGCAAATCATGTTCGAGGTATAACCACTGACGGTTTAAAGCTTCGACTATTCCCTTTCTCTTTAAAAGAAAAAGCCAAGAAATGGTTCGTGTCGCTACCCACCAATAGCATCATGACCTGGGATCAAATGAAAAGGGAATATCTCAATGAATACTATCCTATTAGTAAAACCACTGAGAAATGGAAGGAAATCACCGGGTTCAAACAAAAACCTGGTGAACAATTCTACGAAGCATTTGATTGAATGAATGAGCTGTTAAGAGCCTGTCCACATCACAAAGTCCCAAAATGGATGTTTATCAAATTATTCTTTGATTGTGTGAGTCGGGAGAGTCACAACATGATGGGTGGCACATTTTCAGCAAAATAAGACGATGAGGCTTGGGAGTTACTGAAGCAACTCGGTAAGGGTCTCACGGTTCAAGCTGGTTCTGAGAGTAGCATAGGAGTTCAAGTGATGGGCATAGATAATGCCTGGAAGTGTGAGGTTAAGAGCGAAATCTAAGAGTTAGGTAAGAAAATGGATCAACTGATGAAGGGTTTTAATTCAAACCCAAATGTATCGGTTAACTGCATCACATGCGACGATCGATCTCATCATTCCGAAGCATGTCCTCAAGTGCAATCCACTGAGGAATTTGCTAACGAAGTTTATGGTTTTAGAGCCCACCAAGAGAGGGATAACCCATTTTCGGAAACTTACAATCCGGGATGGAGAAATCATCCTAACTTCCAGTGGAAGAATGATCAGCCTACCAATCATCAATCTAAACCAAGGTATGAACCACCACGACGAGAATATCAATATGTATCAACCTCTGCTGCTAAAGATGAACGATACTATAAGCCGAACCAATGTGATCAGCCTCATTTCTAAGTGGAAACAAACATGAGTTCTTCACAATTCTCGGAGTTTGCAGAATTTATGAAGCAACAGTCAGCTATCAGCACAAAGACCATAAAGCTGCTAAGCCGCCAGATGGGTCAGATAGCGGAGTCGCTCACGAAACAAGAAGAGGGTAAAGTTTCGAGCAATGCGGTCCCCAACCCTTCGCATGCTCATGGAAAAGAGAAGAAGCACGAGATAAATGAGGTAAATGAAGTATCTAAGGTGACTACCCTGAGAAGTGGTAAAGAAGTAGACAATAAGATCGAGATGCGCAAAGAGCAAGAGGCAGAAGAGGATACCGACACTGAGGTCGTGTATGAGGAAAAAGAGGATCCGTAGAAGGAGGTTCCCAAAAAGGTCACTTTGAAGGTGCCAATTAAGGCAGATATTCCAACTCCCAAAGTTGGGGAGGCGGTTAAGGATTAGGACACCACAGCTCCTCGTCCTTACCTTAGTGCATTAGAAAATCCTAAATCTTCCCCCTATGGCAAAAGAGGCCCACAACCAGAGGATTTGTGGGATTTGTTCAATCAAGTCAAGATCAATATCCCTTTGATCAAGGCTATCCAGCAAGTGCCCTCTTATGCCAAATTCTTAAAAGATCTATGCACACAAAAGAGAAGGTTTAAGGTCTCGGTCCCTAAGCAGATCAATATAACTGAACAATTAAGTGCAGTGGTCTCAAGCTCCTTGCCTCCTAAGCTAAAAAGATCTTGGATCACCATTGATTCCAGTAACAATTGACAATGTGCAGAATAATAAGGCATTACTTGATCTTGGAGCTAGTGTTAATATTCTACCTGGAAACTTGTTTGACAAACATGATCTAGGCCAGTTGCAAACGACCGATATAATCTTACAGCTGGCAGATCGGTTAACCAAATGCCCAAGGAGAATTTTATATGATGTAATAGTAAAGGTTGAAGACTTTTACTATCCAGTTGACTTCCTAGTCTTGGACATTGAAAGTTCCATTGGAGAGAATCAGCCGGCCATTATCTTAGGCAGACCGTTCTTAGCAACAATAAATGCACAAATTAATTGCAGAACGGGAGCTGTAGATATTGCCTTCGGTGAATCACAAATTGTGATTAAATGTGTTTAATGCTTCAAATACCGCTTCAATTGACTCAGAGTATTACATGATCGATGTGGTGGAAGAACTTGCACAACAACATAGTTCGATAATCCACACCAAAGACACCACTGAGTTGTTCTTTGCCGAGAATGACACAACTAAGATGAACTCTCGCACCTATAACGAATTAGAGGCAGTCAAGGAATCCACACTGGAATAAAAACAACCACCGTGGACCCATAAGACTGAGAAGCTACCTACTGATTTGCCTCTATCAGCAAAACCTGCAATAGAACAACCACCTGTTCTAGAGTTGAAGGAGTTGCATGTTCATCTAAAGTACGCCTTCTCAGGTCAAAATGACACTCTTGCTGTCATGAGTTCATCAGATCTGACCGAGGCGTAATAAAAAGCCTTATTGCAAGTGTTAGTAAAATATAAAGAAGCAGTAGGATGGACCATAGCAGACTTAAAAGGCATTTGTCCTACTTTGTGTATGCAACGAATCATTACTGATCCAGAAGCTAAACCAGTAAGGGATGCACAAAGGAGACTAAATCCTAACTTGAGGGATGTAGTCAAGAAAGAAGTGTTAAAATGGTTAGACGCTGGGATAATCTACCCCATATCTGATAGCAAATGGGTGAGTCCGACCCAAACTGTGCCCAAGAAATCTGGGATCACAGTTATTGACACTAAAGACGGAGGTAAGATAACTACCCGCCCTGTGACTAGGTGGAGAGTGTGCATCAATTATAGGAAATTGAATATTGCTACTTCCAAAGATCAGTTTCCATTACCATTTATTGATCAAATTGTGGAAAAATTAGCAGGACAAAAGTTTTACTGCTTCCTCGATGGCTACTCTGGCTATAATCATATCCCAATCCATCTAGAGGATCAAGAGAAAACTAGATTCACATGCCCATATGGCACCTTTGCGTACCGAAGGATGCCGTTTGGTCTATGTAATGCACCCGCCACATTCCAGCGTTGTATGATGGCTATCTTTTCAGATTTGGTGGGTGGTTCTATTGAAATATTCATGGACGACTTTTCAATATTTGATAAGTCATTTGAAGATTGTTTAGGACATTTAGATAAAGTCCTAAAGAGATGCACTGAGTCTAACTTAGTTTTAAGTTGGGAGAAGAGTCACTTCATGGTGAAAGAAGGGGTGGTCCTGGGACATATAATGTCCAAGAAAGGCATGTAAGTGGACAAAGCGAAAGTTCAATTGATACCATGACTTCCACCCCCCACCAATGTTAAAGGAGTGAGATCCTTCTTAGGCCACGCTGGTTTTTATCGGCGGTTCATTAAGGATTTCAGTGAAATCTCAAAGCCATTATGTAATCTCTTGGCAAAAGATGTAGAGTTTAACTCCGATAAAGCTTGTATGCAAGCATTTGAAAAACTTAAAGTGAAGTTAACTAAAGCACTAATCCTTCAATCTCCAGATTGGTCTCAACCCTTGGTGTTGTGCTCGGCCAGAGATTAGAATAGAAGCTAGTGGTTATTTACTACGCAAGTAAAACATTAATGTGGCACAAATAAATTATACTACTACGGAGAAAGAACCGTTAGTAGTAATTATTGCCTTGAATAAATTTAGATCATATATTTGGGGGGCAAAAGTAATTGTGTATTCTGACCACAGTGTTTTAAGGCATTTATTAGCAAAGAAGGATGCCAAGCCTCGACTTATTCGGTGGATCCTTCTATTTACAGGAATTTAATTTAGAAATAGGAACAAGAAAGACACAGAAAATGTTGTTTTCGACCACCTATCTAGGCTCTCGATTATCCCAACAGACTCAACTGATCACATCAGGGACTCCTTCCCTGATGAAAAACTATTATCGATCTCCAAAATACGTTGGTTTGCGAATTTAGTCAACTATTTCGTTTCAGGAAGGTTGCTAGAGCACTGGAATTCCCAACAAATAAAATATTTCTATGCTCAGGCGAAACAATACATATGGGATGAGCCAGATCTGTTTAAGATAGGTGCGGATCAAATTATGAGACGTTGTGTCCCTCATTCAGAACACGAAGACATACTCAAACATTGCCATGCATATGCATGTGGTGGTCATTTCAGCGCTAAGAAAACTGGCCACCGAATACTGCAATGTGGGTTTTTCTGGTCCACAATATTTAAAAATGCATATGAGTTTGTCAAATGATGCACGAGGTGCCAGCAAATGGGCGGCATCACAAATAGGGATGAAATGCCCATGCCCCATTATTAATTGTTGAAATATTTGATGTATAGGGGATTGACTTTATGGGACCCTTCCCTAAGTCATTTGGGTTTGAGTATATTCTGGTTGCATTGGATTATGTTTCCAAGTGGGTGGAAGTAGAAGCCACTAGAACCAATGATAACCGGGTAGTAGCAAATTTGTAAAAAGAAATATCTTTGCACGCCATGGTATCCCTAGGGCTATAATTAGTGACAGAGGGTCGCATTTTAAAAAGCAGCATTTTGCAGAACTCCTTAAACAATACGGAGTTAATCATCGAATAGCTACACCTTACCATCCGCAAACTAGCGGGCAGGTCGAGATTTCGAATAGGGAAATCAAGAGAATCCTAGAAAAGATAGTGAGAACAGAAGTATTGGTCACAAAAGCTGGAGGATGCTCTATGGGCGTACAAAACTGCATTTAAAATACCTATTGGTATGTCCCTATATCGGCTTGTTTATGGTAACTTGTATCACCTCCCCGTTGAATTGGAACACCAAACTATGTGGGCAATCAAAAACACTAACTTTAACTTGCATGATGTTGGTGTTGATAGGAAATTCCAATTAAACGAACCGAATGAGATTCGTAGAGAAGCCTATGAGAGTGCTAAAATATATAAAGAAAAAACCAAGGCTTTTCACGATAGATAGCTGAAAAATAAGATATTTACCAAAGGAAACAAGGTTTGGTTATTTAATGCACGACTTAGACTATTTCCGGGTAAATTAAAAAGTAAATGAACAGGTCCATACGTCGTAACTGAAGTCTACCCACATGGTGCGGTAGAAATTCAAGACCTCAAAGGTGGTGCAGCATTCAAAGTTAATGGACATAGATTTAAATTATATGTATAGTGGGCCACCAATAGTATGCTAGTCTCTGAACTTATTAGGTTAGAAGACCCCAAAATTAGTTAGGCTAGCATAGGAGCAGTACTTCTGGCTGAAGACGTAAAACTTAGTGCTTCCTGGGAGGCAACCTAGAGAACATTGTGGGTGTGTTTCTGGAAACCCTCACAAGACAACACTCGTCCACTCGGGATACTGAGGGGTTTAACGGCTTGTTGCACGTTCTAAGTGCAATCGTGATTCCCTACAAAAAGGTGGATTATTTTATTTAGTTCAAATTTTAAATTTATTTGTTAGTTTTATGTAACCAGCTAAATTGGGGAGGATATTCATCCCAATCTTAGTTGTTTTTAGGTTTAAGTTAGTATAGGAAGCATCACATTCGAAATTGAAATTTTTAAGCACGCCCGGTGAATTAATTTAACCCAGTTTAATAGCTTAAGTTGGGGAGAATAAGTGTAAAAATTCTGAAAATTGGGAACTAGGGTTAGAGACTCACGTGCGCCCAAAATAAAAATCCGGAGGCCTGGAGTGCGGCGGGGGCGGGGGGGGGGGGGGGGGGGGGGGCGCAGGGCTACACCTATTCTACGCCTGGATTTTCTAAAAAGCTTATAAATGTGAAGCCCTACGTTCACAGCGTCGTAAACCCTAAAATTCGACAGAAAAACAGCAGTTTTCAACTTCTAAGCCTTAAACCCTCTCAAATAACACCCTTTTCACGTCAAATCTTCAATTCTACGCTAGAATTTCTCATCAATCATGAAGGTATACTCTTCCTAACGCCTCTAGTTGCATTCTATGCTAGATTGTAAGGTTTTATCATGCAAGCATGGGATGAACTTTTTGGGGGTTGCATTGATTTTCAATAAAAAAAAAAGGGTTAAGTATAATTACATGCATTCATAAAATTAATATGAATATATTTTTGCAAAAACTTTCATGCAAAAATCATAGTTTTCCTAATATGAGTTTTTCAAGATTTAAAAGTTTTGTCAAAGGGGTTGATTTAATGTTAAAATATTCATTCTTAAGTTCATGCATTAATAGGGTTAGCTTTGGCTCACATTGTTGGTGAGAATTAGGAATTATATTATTTAATGTAAAAAAGGGTTTTTAATCAATCATGCATTATTTATATAGGAAACCCTATTTTAGATTAAACAACCTATTCTCTGCAGACTATAATTGTAGATGTCGAGCCAATACAATGCTAGCAGAAGTCGTAGTTCAAACACCCATTTTACCCGTACCCCGTGTATGAGAACCCCAAACCCTGAAAATATCCGTATTGAGGTTCCACTCAATGCGGAATTCCCTGTAATTCCTCCCAACACTAATAATGGTAAACCACCCCGATTCCACATTGAAAGAACCTTAAAAGAGCTTGATTTTGAGGGGTTTGAGATATTAGAATGTTTTGAGAGACTGGGGTGGGCAAAAGCTATTCAATGGGAGTTACCCTATATCCACACCAGTTTGATCCAACAGTTGTTTGCCACTGTGCGTAGAGTAGATGGATATGAGGAACATGATTTCGAGTTAGTGGGTATGGTGGGAAATAGAAAAGTGACAGTCTCTAGGAAAAAGATTTGTGAAGAGTTTCTCATAAACAATGACATTCCACTTCCTAGAGAGTTTTGGTCATCACTGGATATTCAAGGGGGGGGGGGGGGGGGGGTAGAGCGCGTAAGATTAACGGTTGGGCTAAACGATGGGTGGAAATGATAGCCACGGTGTTTAGGATGTCCATAGAAGATGCACAAACCTATGTTGGTTTCTATAGGGGAGACCTGTGCCCATTAGCCAAAGTCCTATGGAAGTTCGTTATCTTTAACTTGCTTCCACGACACCAGGACACGACTACCGTTAGACCTCAAAAATCATTTTAGTTCATGCGCTTATGACGGGATACATGACAATATCCTTAGGGTATATCATCATGCAAAACTTACGGGAGTGTAACATCATGGGTTAGGGAATGAACTTTCCGCACTGTAGGATGTTGACCGAGTTATTTATTATCGAGAAAGCAGTGTCGGAAGAGTTACTGATTAAATATCTCAATCCGAATGAGATATGGTTTACGAGGCTTACAATGCTGGGGTTTGTGTTTTAGAGAACCAAATCAGGTTTCCAAATTCATTGCCCTAAAACCCCCAAAGTAACCCTTATCCCATTTGTTGCACCTGAGTACCCGGAGGAGAGACAGAACAATAAAGGGAAAGTTAAGATGGAGATAGACGATGACGACGAGAGACCATGGAAGAGAGTATCGACTCTGAATTTGTTAATGACTCAGATTGATATTCTGAGAGATGTCATGGGTGGCTTGGTTAACACGAACAAAATCTTGCTGAAAGACATCAAGACACTCCGAGCAGGCCAAAAAAAGAATGATCAAATGTTTAAGGTGCAATCGGATTGGATCACAAATCTCCAATTGGCGGTGGATGAGCTTGAAGAAATCGTGGTCCCACCGAAGAAATTTTAATTTTTGCAAGAATATATTTGGTTTGAGTGTGAAACATTGAGTTTATTGGTTTAATTTTTTTTTTTCTGATATGGTTGTATTTCGTACTTTAATTCTGTTTGTTTATTTTAAGTTTTGGTTTGAATTCGAAGTTTGAGTTTGTTTTAGTTAATTTTGAGTAAGGAATGATTACCTATGATAAATCTCTCTCATTCTTAGTGATTCTAGCATATGTGTGTGACGAGGACGTCACAATGGTCTAAGTTGGAGAGGGTGGGTTCTAATAAATGTGTTAATTAATTAATTTAGCCTCCCACAAAACTTTTTAGACCAAATTCTTCACCACAAAACAGAGGGATACGCTGCTCTACGAACCAAAAACAGTAGAAAAATTGAATTTTTAACAGTTGGGCGCAGGGGAGGGGGGGCAGGGCTACGCCTGGCCTACGCCTCATCGTGATAAAAAGGCAGAATAAGGCTTCTTCTTCACTTCCACAAACCCTAGAAACTCTTCACCCCTACGGTTGGTATGTGGCTGCCCCTCTTGGTCCTATTTTCATCCTAAATTTGCAACTTTAAGCTTTAAACACTCATACTACCATCCATAGCAAAGATTTAGGCTTAAAATCATCTCATTTTGGGTATTTTTATCCGTTTGGGAGGTTTTTGGGTAAAGAAGTGGGTGGAAGATAAAAAGCAAGATTTTAGCCATCGTTTCACCATCAATCATCAAGGTTAGTGTTATTCTTTTTAAAATGCAAGTTATTTCATACTATTTGGGTAAATAGAAAGTATGGAGCTTCATGGTCATTTATGGAGTTTAATGATGATTTTGACTTTTTAGAGTTGAGTATGATAAAATGCATAGATTTGATGCTAATCTTGGATAATGTAGGATGAGATTTATATTTATATGCTACATTAGTTAATTTGCTATGATTAATTCCTAAGAAATAATTGGATTTATAAAAGTTGGTTGCCTAAATACACATATATGTTATAATTTATAAAGTTTGGGTAATTAAATAGAAAGTAAATATTATGTGCTAAATGGGTTTTCATTGAACTATTAGATGCATATTTAGTTGCATAATATGATGGCAAATTACAAGCTATATATCTAGATGTGTGTAACTGAGCAAAGAAAGTATATATATATATATATATATATATATATATACATGTATATATATGCATCTAAACATAGTGAGCGTTAATGAGAAAAAAAAATGTAATTATAGGTTACATTATTAAGTTTATCTCATACATTGATTGAATGATGACTTGTAGATGACGCGAAGAACCCGTCATCGCACCCAAGCAACTAATGCACCGGTTGACTGGATTCCCAACCTCCTACTTTCTCAACACCCAGAGGAAATGAGACCGTCGTTGTTTCTTTATAAGAAATACTCTAGACGTATTTTAGTAGAAAAAAGGGTGAGGAGAGAGGACTTTGATGATTATGGTGTCCCGTACCTCTTTGACTTTCTATGATGGGAGGAGGTGCTTAACTTAGGCGGCCTACAAATTTATCAGGCCGATGTAGTAGGTGGGAATGGATGTCGACCCTCAGGAGGGAGACGGGTCGTACATATGACGACCTTAAAGCTGATAGGCACTGTGCACGGAAGGGACGTGGTGATGGATGCTAGAATCCTTCGCCAACTATTTAACTTAGATACTGGAGTGAGAAACGAGGGGTTTACCCAACGTGGGTATGAATATAAGTAGGAGACCCAATTGGCCTTTAATGACCTAACATGGACTGGAGAGTGGATTGAACAAGTGTGTAAGGTGTTTAATCAGACCACTGAGGTAGCGGAGAACTACGTTGCCTACAATAGGAAAGACTTGTCTCCAAGGGCCAAAGTGCTTCATAAGATTCTCATGAACAATATTCTGCCAGGAGATAGTGACCTGTCTAAGGTCAGACACCGAGACATTACTGTCCTTTACGCCCCTCTCAAGGGAAGGCCCAGACTGTCTTTTGCATGGACAGTCATTAATGACATATGGGCCATGTACGATACTAGAGAGAGAACGGTCATCCCCCACAGATGACTAAATTCTACTTTCCTTGAGAGGATGGGTGCACTTTCACCTGAGTCCCTGTGTACTCTATTCTTCATGACGTATATTACGGCCACCATGTTCCCCACTCTAGTCTTTAGAGAGGTTGATGATGGGTTCGAGATATACAACAAGGAAACCCATCAGTCGTATATTGAGGACTACACTGAGAAGGAGAGGAGAGAGAGAGAGAGAGAGCAAAAAGCCGCAAATGAAGCGGGAGTTCGACAGGAACCGAACAGAGGGGCGTCTACCTCGCAAAGTCGAGGTAATGACGATATTGATGTCAACCGCATTATGCGGCGGTTAGACGATCTTGTGGTGAGTCACGGGATTCCGTGAGGGTGTGACTCAGAGGTTAGATGACATGAGCGGTAGATTAACCCATGTCCATGACAGGATTGATTACATTCAGGATCGAGTAAATCAGATACATGAGGGACAGAGAGCCACGGCATATCAAAATGTCTATGACCAGTAGCATAACTGGGCTTACTGGGAGGGAGTCCGACATCACGAGGATTCCCAAGCCGGTATGCCATACCAGTCGTATGCTGATTACACTATGCCTCAGTATCAGTCATACGACCCTGCCGTAGATACATATCAGCGCTATCCGGCGCATGGCAGTCAAGATTTACTAGACTATATCCCAGCTCACTTATATCCTCCGCCACCATCGAACCCCGCCGGTCAAGGCCCATACGGAGATTTCTACAGTAGCATCTTTGGTCAGCCTCCTCCGTACCAATGATCGGGTACTATCTTTCCTTGTTCTTTATTTTAATTTATTCTTAGTTGTGTAGTTTGCAATTTATTTCTTTATTTTAGTAATTTTCATTTTCTTTATTTAGCCGAGTCCTTTTCATGATATTTAATGTTGATATAGTCTCTTGGATTTCCCCCTTTAAGTCTTGTTTGTCGATCAAGTTGCAGAAAATGATGATAAATAGAAAAAATATGTACTCGGGAATTGGTTAGTGTTGATAGGATATTCCATAATTAAGTTAAGATTTGTATTAATAATTAACATTTTTGTTATGTAAGTCGAATTCAAGTAGGTTAAAATATATTCGGGCTTAAATATAAGTAATATGGCAAAAGATTTTGGAATACTTAGGAAATAAGGGGGAGAGCTTAACATGTTTTTAGCCTAAAAAATAATTCAAGTATAGTCTAGATGTTTTGGGAAAGTAAGTGCTTTAAGGTACCACTCATGCCTAATCCCCTAAAACCATCTGGTTTGGGAGTGATTGACCTAAATCTCGCTAATGGACCAAATAGATGACTTGAGTCAGAAAAGAAAAAATAGATATAAGCATGGTATTAAAAGATAAAAAATTGTGATATACATGCATAGAGAGAAAAGAAGGTCAAATGACCCACATGCAAAGACTTGTAACCTTGAGCTAAAAGGGTAATTTCCAAGAGTGAGATACATTATATAAATTCTAAGGAAAATATATTTTAACTGAAAATGTTCATTGGTTATCTTTAATTCGATTTGTTAATCAATTGTTATTTTCTTGCCATTGTTTTAGTAGTAATTTAGTCGTAATCTTCATTCCAAACCATCACTCAATTCGTAATTTAATCGCTTTTATAAACCTAAGAAACTAGCAATTAAACCCAAATTGACATACGCACCCCTGCGGATTCGACCCTTACTTCCCTACGCTAGTAGGTAGTTTTAAGGTTATTTCTACGGGCCACAACGACGGCTCGTCAATTTTCCTTGCACTTCCTCAAATGTGAGATATGAAAAATATAGTGAATGTTCGACAATTCGTTTGGTAAGTCCAGTAGATAAGATTGATTCCCAACCCGTTCGATAATTCTGAAAGGACCAACGAACCTTGGTGCTAACTTATCACGCTTGCCAATTCTGGACACACCCTTCATCGGTGAGACCTTCAATACAGCCCAATCATCATTCTAGAAATTTAAAGGTTTATGGTGTCGGTCATGATAGGACTTCTGCCTCGATTGAGCGGTTTCTAGACGTTGTCGGATAATTTGGATTTTATCGTTAGTCTCCTGAAGTAACGCGGGACTGGCGATAGGTGTTTCAGCTGCTTCATGCCAACACGTAGGTGTACGACACTTGCGTCCATATAATGCCTCATAAGATGATGTTTCAATAGACGAGTGGTAACTGTTGTTGTAAAAGAATTATGCTAGAGGCAAGTAGTCGTCCCAGTAACCACTAAACTCAAAGATTCAAGCCCGCAACATGTCTTCAAGAGTAAGAAGCATGCGCTCGCTTTGGCCATCAGGCTGTGGATGATATGATGTGCTCATTCTGATCTTCATGCCCAAACCTTCTTGCATTGCTGTCCAGAATCTCGAAGTAAATCTTCTCTCGCGATAAGTAACGATTGACATAGGCACCCCGTGGCGAGTAACAATTTCATCAACGTAGATCTTAGCCATCCTTTCCAGTGAATAGTTCTCGTGAATAAGAATGAAGTACGCTACTTTTGTCAGACGAACGACGATAACCCAGATTGCATTGTGTTGTCTTCGCGTAGTAGGCAGCTTTGTGACGAAGTCCATCGTTGTGTGATCGAATTTCCATTCGGGAATCGGCAAGACACATAATCGCAACATAATCACATAATTAGAAAGCAAGGTGTTACAAGAGTAGCACCGACTACAAGCAGGGACGCACCAATTAGAAGGGGGAGGAGCAGAATTTTTGTTTTCTCTCTCCTCTCTACAACACAAACTCATCTAATTATTTAATTAAAATCTCTATAAAATATTTATATAATATTACATTTTGGATTTTTCTTTAATTTATTAAAATAGAATGTTTATTAACTATATTAATAATATTCTCAAGGGTAAATGGTCATTTAAAAAAAAAAGACTAAAATCACAACACATAGTCAACCATGAGTACTGTAATTGTAATTTCGATGTGAAAAGGACGGGATCCATAATTTGCATATAACCACAGGGACGAAAGTTGTCCTTTACCCTTATTATTTTCTACATTCATTCTTTTAGAGTTGACTATTTTTTGGTTGTTGTGGATATGGAAATTAAATCATTACATACTAGATTTGATCAATTAAAAACATTTGAAAGTATATTTGGATTTTTATATGACTCAAAGAAATTGAAGCCATTGGATGATGTTGAATTAAGAAACTATTGTACTATATTTGCAAATACATTCATAACAATGTTTCCGACGTGGATTTAGATGTTTTTTTTAACTAGCCGTATTAAAAATCACTTTGCCAATGCTTTGATGTTAGTGGTTGTAATCTTAAAGTTTGTTAAACTTGCAGATTGTTATCCAACTATTTGTATTGCATATCGTATACTATTAACTACACCTGTAATCATAGCTTCTGCAAAAATGAGTTTTTCAAAATTGAAATTGTTAAAAAATTATATAAGATCAACAATGTCTCCAGAAAAGTTGAATGGTTTGGCTATGTTATGTATAAAGAAAGACATGTTAGACACTATCGATCTGGATGTACTAATTAACAATTTTGCTTCTAGAAATGTTTGAAGAGGCAAATTTTTATTAAACTTATTGTTGCAATGAAAGTTAGGAAGTTTTTCAAGATTGGAGATTAACAAAAATGTTACAAAGTCAACTTTATATAATTGTAAGTTTTTTACGAACTTTGCTTATTTTGACTATATATGTTTAGAGGACCCATTTTGCTTTCATGCACCGGGTCCTAAAAATATTAGGAACGACCCTGTTGGGTTCAAAGTATATGAAAATGATATATTTGTTTTCATATGATGAAACAAAGTAGTAATAATTTGTAGGTCTTGTGATGCAAAAATAAAGTTGATATTACATACCTGAGTGGTAAATCAACAGACTCATGAAGTTTTTAAATCCCAAATCCAACTTTATGCACATAATCAATGTACATAGCTTTATCCCCAAATCTAAAAGTCAGAAAAAATTATTTCATTAGAAGAAGGAATATGAAAACATTATAATAGGTAATAACCTACATTTGAAGCCACAATAAAGGCAAAGACATTGGTTGCTTCCATTTCTAAAATTCCAGCAAATCTCGCATCAACGATGGATCCATTATGCAGTCTGTAACAACTTAACTTTTGGCCCAACTTATTATCTGATTATCGAACCAATAATGTAATTTTATTACATTATTTGAATTATAATTTAATTAAGTTTTGAAATATTTTATTAAATTATATATAAATATTTAAATTATGATTTAATAAATTATTAAAGATAATTAAATAAGAGAGATGTAAGATACAAAAGTAAAAATGGGCTAAGTAGCAAATATAACTAGATGAAGTATATAAACGTAATTTAAGATCATTAATCTCTAATCTGACTCTCTCTCTAACTTTCTCTCTCTCTACTTTCTCTCTCTACTCTCTCTCTACTTCTCTCTAAATTATCTTCCAAACCGACAGACCGATTTTCAAGTTTTATACGTCATCGGGAAGATCTCGAAGCATACTACAACAATCTATCGTTGCATGTATGATTTCATACGAAACTTGAGGTAAGAAATCGAATTTTTAAGCTTTATATTTTCGGTTTTGAATGAAAGAATTCGAATTTAGCATTTTTCATGAGATTAAAGCTATATTAGCTTGAGATTTAACTAGAATGTGTATAATATAATTGAATCTAGGCTTAATACTTAGTATATTCATGATTTTAGGATTAGAAATTCATGTTTTAAAGCTGTAAAAGATGAACAAATTCGAGATGCCAAGAACAAACTCGAAATGCATGAACAAACTCGATTTTGTTGCTAAATTCGAATACGGATTCGAATTTGAACCTTAAATTCGAATGGGCTTCGAATTTGGTCACTAAATTCGAATTAGGTTTCGACTTTAATCCTAAATTCGAATTAGGATTCGAATTTGACTCTATATTCGAATTTCATTAATTCGATTTTATCATATATTCGAATTTAAGCAAATTATTCGAATTTATTATATAAATTCGAATCCCATTCCCTAAATTCGAATATCTTGAATAAAAACACATAGACAACACATAGATTAACAAAGTAATTAGCTTAATGATTTTATATATATATGTATATATATATATATATATATACACACACTGATCTTTTGAGAATATTAATTAACAAAGGATATGAATGATCAGTCATTGAAATCAAGATCTATAAAGTTAAGAAATACTATCATTTAGAAATCATATGAATATATATGCATGATCATATTCCAAAATGCGACTTTATGAGCATATAAACATCAAATAAGTGTATGGCATGATTAGACATGCTTTCTTATAAATAATACTGAGCAAATGAAAGCTAAGAAAGATTCTAATGAGATTGATGATAATATAATCAAGATATGAGACTTTGAGATTAAAGACCAACGAGCGAACACTGAATATATTATTTAGATGATTCAAAGGCTAATAAATATCAGAAATGATATGATTAACAAATTGAGCAACAAGCAAAATGGCAAGCATCTGAAAGTCTGATATAAGTTAGATAGTGGTTCTAATCCACTACAGATTGTGAGCAACAGAGCCAGAGCCAGAAAGTGCAAAATAACCAGTAACTGTGGGTTGTAGATTTTACTTTAACTGCAAATTATGTGAATTGAGACTTTTGTTGCATGATCCTGATTTTATTGGCATTCTGATCTTATTGAGCATATTGATAATTGCCATGAATACTATGAATTATTGAGCCGATCATTTATTCTTGTAGCTTTTATTCTTTGACGAGTCATTTGATTGTTAAGCTTAACTCCATCACTATTGCTCAGTGTTGGGTTAATGTTAGGCTTATGATGTGCTGATTTACGTGATGAAAGCACAGAGGGTAGCTAGAGCTGAGCATTCTGATGATACCCATATAGCAATTACTGGTAGCTAGCCCAGTACGTGGCTGATCCCCACTAATGATGCGTGTGTATGGAGTTATCATCATCCGAGCATTCCTTATGAATTTGTCTAAAAGTCTCAAGAGCAACAACAGTTTTATAACTGGGAGCTGAGCAAAGTCACGCATCAAAAGAGCATTAATTGGCGAATGTCCCTTCGAGATTTGAGCTGTGCATGAGCCTAGTGCAGTGCGTAAGCAATAGAGTTGAGCCGTGCATGAGCCGAGTGCAGTGCATGTGCTTTCCGCATTCATAATTGCATGTTAAATGTGAAATTCTACAATTCTCACTAACCAAATAAGTTTACCCCGTTGTTGCATTATTTTTCAGGTAAAGGCAAAGGATTGGCTGGACCTAGTTCATAGGTCAGGACTTTGAAAGAGCTTGAAGTGCCTTAGAACCTGTTTTAACACTTGGTACTTTATTGGTGATAGAGCTTTGGGGTCCGGGGCTAATATACATTTGTGCTTTGATGAAATAGTTTAGAAGTCTGTACCTTGTTGCTTAAATTTTGTCTCTGTTTGTAATTAACTTTAATTCCGCACTGTTAATATTATCTTAGTTTCCTGATTGATATTGCATTGCTACTGGGCCTAGACTTAAGACCTTTAAGAAATCTTGGGTCTTACAGGATGGTATCAGAGCAAATAGTTTGAGTGAATCATTGTATTACGTGTAATACATGATCTCAAACTTGTGCAATGCTATAGTATCAATCATGACAGGATAACTTGAACTAAGATAGGTTTCAGAGACTAGTAGGACGGGGCATGAAAGGGTACAATGTGCTAGACTAATGATCTAAATACTTAGTGATTTGTATTTCAGAGCTATGTCAGGAGAAGGTGGACCATCAGGTGGCATGACCCCAGAGCAAGTCCTGGAAATGATGCAACAACTAATTACCCAGAATAATGAGCAACAAAACAAGTTTTTGTTAGAACAAATTGAATCAATAAAGAAAACTGAAAAGAGAAATAAACATAAAAAGAAGCAAACTGAACAGTCAAGCTAATCGGAATCTGATAATGAGCATGTCAATCAACGAGTTGTGCAGCCAAAAGGCTGTAGATTTAAAGACTTCAAAGCGAGTGGTGCCATAACGTTTGAAGGCGCAGTAAATCCAATACAAGCGTTAGATTGGATAAGTCATACTGAAGAGATCTTCAGTATCTCAGAATGTCTGGATAGCAATAGAGTCAAGTTTGCAACAGCACTGTTCGTTGGAGCTGCTAGAGCCTGGTGGAAAACACAAAGGAGCATTTATGGTGAGGAAGCAATTATGACATTGGACTGGGAGCAGTTCTTGGAGATGTTCAACGCCAAATACTGTCCAACAGACAAACAAGACGAACTCGAGATGCAGTTGATGCAATTGAAACAAGGAACTAAGACCGTTGATGAATACGAGCATGAGTTCTCGAGACTTTGCGGCTACTCGTCATATCAAATAGCAACAGAAGAGCGTAAGATAAACCGATTCAGACTGGGTCTGAATCCAATATATAGAAGACAAATGAGTAGCATAAAAATCAAAACGTATCTCAGTATTGTGGAAGCAGCAAGAATGGTGGAGCGGGAATTCACAAATTCTAGTTGTGAACCCGTTATGATGGCTATAAGTCCTACTTGTCCATCTCCACCAAAGAAACAGAAATCCAGTAGATTCTTTAGTTCATCAAAGTCCAGTCAGCAGCAGTCACAAGCATCCTCTACACCTCAGAAGACTAGAGTCTATTCTATACAGTCAGGAGCACGACCGTGTAAACGCTGTAACAAATTTCATAGCGGATGCTGCAACCCTAGAGATGTGACGTGTTACACCTGTAAACAGATTGGACATGGAAGTGATGAGTGTCCAGAAAGAAACGACGTATGCTACAACTGTGCTGAGCGTGGACATTATGCCAAGCATTGCCCAAATGCACGCATGCTTACTAATCCTGAACAACCAGTTGGCAGAGCAAACCAACAGATTACTACAATGATACCTATAGCAAAGGCACGAGTTTTCCATATAACTGCTGAGGATGCCGAGGAGACACCAGAGACGTCAAAAGACCCTGATGGTAACTAATAATAAGTTTCTTATATGCTAAATTGATTTAATTCTGTTACCATATGAATTTCAATTCCAAAGTAAGTATCGAGTTAACTGTGCAACCCTGTCATCGATAGTGAGTAATGCGGATGACATATGGATTGTATCAGTTGAACTTACTATACAAATACTTTTCCAATCAGAAATTATACCTATAAACAATAAAGGTATTGTAATCTGAATCGTGTATGATTCAGAAGCTCTAAGAAATCAAAATATAATCTTAAGCATAAGCTACTTCGTAAATCCTTGTAATCTGAATGATTACAGCGTGTCTTATAATGAGACAGAGGTAGAAGTTGCTGATCCAATAAATATTAATGAGAAAAGCATTTGAATCAAGTAATTAAGCACCTAATGACAACTTAAACGATAATCAAAGAAGTCAGAGGCACAAAGCGAGAGTGACAAGAAAATAAACTGAAATTTGGTAAAGTCAAGCGATTGGTCATAAATGGCCAATGAAATGCCTGTATATGCCAAAATAAATGTAATAATGGATTCTCACTATGTCGACGCGAGACTAGTAAGATATCTAATATGGTATTCCTATTCCACCTAACTGCATGTAAAATAAAAGCTTTCGCCAAAAGAGTAAAGTAATTTAAAATTCAGAAATTCTCCAATGAAAAGTCAAACATAAGTCTATTCATATAATTAAACAGAGCCAAAGGTTATTGCTTTGTCAAAGCCCTCTTGACCGAATTCCTCAGTGAACTAATAGAGGAATGCAATGACGATAAAGTAGAAGATGATGTAAATGGTCGTGGAGACGGTTTTGGAACTCTGATAACTCGAGACCTGACTTCAATAACAGAATCGGCCGTCATGTCTAACGAATCACACCGAGAAAGCCTAAGTAAATTGTTGATTTTTATCAAAATCGTTTCCTTGGAATTCGATTCTGTATAGCATTTGCTTTCCATGTCGTTAATATTCCTATTGATAGAAGATTTGAAAGCGTATGATCTCTTCAAGTTCTTGATTATGATTGACTTGCCTGAAATATTCATCAACTGCTGAAACCGTTGCGAAGAAGATGTGGTCGATTGTAACTTCAAATTTTTGATTCTCTGTTCGAACTCCTGTTTTGTTCGGCGAGCTTTAAATGCAGCATTTCAACGTTTTGCCTCATTCTCTCATTCTAGGTTTCTAAACACTCGATCATCTTGGAGGGTTTTGCTTCTCGAGAGGCTGCTTATGAAAAGGATTTGGCGGATATGGCAACGCAATTGGAGACCAAGGTAGGTGAGGTGGAGTCGTTACACGAAGAGTTGGCTCCGATTGTTGCGCCGGAGGATTGATTCCATTTGTTTGACAGAGCAAAGAAAATTATAAGTCTTCATAGCAAGTCAGCACAAATCAAAAATCGGCTAAGCGATTGATGATTGTAACATTATCAATAAAAGAAACATAAAGTACAGATATCAGACTCCCGAAAAGCTCTTTAACTATTTCAAGAACAAATGAAAAGAGTTATGAGCTAACTAATATATAGAGATGCTAGCTGAATTGAATGAGATATAAAATTAAATCTCAAAAGTTCACAAAGTGAATATATAACTGAAAATCAGAAGTCCTAAAAATCTCTTATGTGATTGCATAAGTTAGCAAATGAAAATTTTGCAATAATACAGATGTGAGATTTAAAAAGCCGTAACTGGCTCAAGATCAAATGAAAGAGATATATGAGCTAGTTAATGTATTGAGTTGTTATTTGAATTGATTATGGCATAAGGACTCACATATTAAGGGTATGAATGATAATTCACAATTTCTAAAATGATCAACGACAATTACATAACAGCGAAACATTGAATCAAATATGAACTCCGAGGAGAAATTTGAGTTTCTTGTACATGTGAATCTCAAAGAAATATAAATCATGAAATACAGATGGTGCTCGTTCAGTGGAAACACCACAAAGGTTCGCATCAGTCTTGGGAATAAAGAGATATCATAAAAGCTATCTACCAAGTCTGTTCGAACATAGCTAACTTCGAGGACGAAGTTTGTGCGTGGTGGAGCCCATTCTGTAACAACCTAACTTTTGGCCCAACTTATTATCTGATTATTGAACCAATAATGTAATTTTATTACATTATTAGAATTATAATTTAATTAAGTTTTGAAATATTTTATTAAATTATATATAAATATTTAAATTATGATTTAATAAATTATTAAAGATAATTAAATAAGAGAGATGTAAGATACAAAAGTAAAAATGGGTTAAGTAGCAAATATAACTAGATGAAGTATATAAACGTAATTTAAGATCATTAATCTCTAATCTGACTCTCTCTCTAACTTTCTCTCTTTCTACTTTCTCTCTCTACTCTCTCTCTCTACTTCTCTCTAAATTATCTTCCAAACCGACCGACCGATTATCAAGTTTTATACGTTATCGGGAAGATCTCGAAGCATACTACAACAATCTATCGTTGCATGTATGATTTCATACGAAACTTGAGGTAAGAAATCGAATTTTTAAGCTTTATATTTTCGGTTTTGAATGAAAGAATTCGAATTTAGCATTTTTCATGAGATTAAAGCTATATTAGCTTGAGATTTAACTAGAATGTGTATAATATAATTGAATCTAGGTTTAATACTTAGTATATTCATGATTTTAAGCTTAGAAATTCATGTTTTAAAGCTGTAAAAGATGAACAAATTCGAGATGCCAAGAACAAACTCGAAATGCATGAACAAACTCGATTTTGTTGCTAAATTCGAATATGGATTCGAATTTGAACCTTAAATTCGAATGGGTTTCGAATTTGGTCACTAAATTCGAATTAGGTTTCGAATTTAATCCTAAATTCGAATTAGGATTCGAATTTGACTCTATATTCGAATTTCATGAATTCGATTTTATCATATATTCGAATTTGATGTTCGAATTTAAGCAAATTATTCGAATTTATTATATAAATTCGAATCCCATACCCTAAATTCGAATATCTTGAATAAAAACACATAGACAACACATAGATTAACAAAGTAATTAGCTTAATGATTATTTATATATATATATATATATATATATATATATATATATATATATATATATATATATATATATATATATATATATATATATATATATATATATATATATATATATATATATATATATGATATATATATACACTGATCTTTTGAGAATATTAATTAATAAAGAATATGAATGATCAGTCATTGAAATCAAGATCTATAAAGTTAAGAAATACTATCAATTAAAAATCATATGAATATATATGCATGATCATATTCCAAAATGCGACTTTATGAGCATATAAACATCAAATAAGTGTATGGCATGATTAGACATGCTTTCTTATAAATAATAATGAGCAAATGAAAGCTAAGAAAGATTCTAATGAGATTGATGATAATATAATCAAGATATGAGACTTTGAGATTAAAGACCAACGAGCGAACACTGAATATATTATTCAGATGATTCAAAGGCTAATAAATATCAGAATTGATATGATTAACAGATTGAGCAACAAGCAAAATGGCAAGCA
The DNA here is from genome assembly GCA_020465985.1 of Centrapalus pauciflorus. Classification (NCBI taxonomy): domain Eukaryota; kingdom Viridiplantae; phylum Streptophyta; class Magnoliopsida; order Asterales; family Asteraceae; genus Centrapalus; species Centrapalus pauciflorus. The sequence goes on from JAANYP010001529.1 coordinate 288,277, forward strand.
TCTGAAAGTCTAATATAAGTTAGATAGTGGTTCTAATCCACTACAGATTGTGAGCAACAAAGCCAGAGCCAGAAAGTGCAAAATAACCAGTAACTGTGAGTTGTAGATTTTATTTTAACTGCAAATTATGTGAATTGAGACTTTTGTTGCATGATCCTGATTTTATTGGCATTCTGATCTTATTGAGCATATTGATAATTGCCATGAATACTATGAATTGTTGAGCCGATCATTTATTCTTGTAGCTTCTATTCTTTGACGAGTCATTTGATTGTTAAGCTTAACTCCATCACTATTGCTCAGTGTTGGGTTAATGTTAGGCTTATGATGTGCTGATTTACGTGATGAAAACACAGAGGGTAGCTAGAGCTGAGCATTCTGATGATACCCATATAGCAATTACAGGTAGCTAGCCCAGTACGTGGCTGATCCCCACTAATGATGCGTGTGTATGGAGTTATCATCATCCGAGCATTACTTATGAATTTGTCTAAAAGTCTCAAGAGAAACAACAGTTTTATAACTTGGAGCTGAGCAAAGTCGCGCATCAAAAGAGCATTAATTGGCCAATGTCCCTTCAAGATTTGAGCTGTGCATGAGCCTAGTGCAGTGCATAAGCAATAGAGCTTAGCCATGCATGAGCCGAGTGCAGTGCATGTGCTTTCCGCGTTCATAATTGCATGTTAAATGTGATATTCTACAATTCTCACTAAGCAAATAAGCTTACCCCGTTGTTGCATTATTTTTCAGGTAAAGGCAAAGGATTGGCTGGACCTAGTTCATAGGTCAGGACTTTGAAAGAGCTTGAAGTGCCTTAGAACCTGTTTTAACACTTAGTACTTGATTGGTGATAGAGCTTTGGGGTCCGGGGCTAGTATACATTTGTGCTTTGATCAAATTGTTTAGAAGTCTGTACCTTGTTGCTTAAATTCTGTCTCTGTTTGTAATTAACTTTAATTCCGCACTGTTAATATTATCTTAGTTTCCTGATTGATATTGCATTGCTACTGGGCCTAGACTTAAGACCTTTGAGAAATCTTGGGTCTTACACAGTCAAAATGTTTCCAGTGACGAGTGAAATCGTCTTGTTTTCCTTTAGAGTTATCATAATATCTTGTTAAAGGCATGACATGCCTTCGAATCCGGATCATAGACCAATAAGTATCTCAAACTTTTTCCACGAGCTATCATCTCCTCTGTGTGTTTAGCAAACCATACCATACACATGACAAATGATAACCCGAATGTCATAACTATAAAAATCGAATACAAATATTTAAAAACCTCGTGTGGACTCCAACTAATTTAAAATCGAAGGTACCAATTAGTGAACATGGCCATGTTATTGATATCAAACAATAGTAAAAAACATCTTAAAACAACGGTTCCATGCCATCTGATAGCAGCACATGTACACACTCTTGGTTTGTACAAAAAAGCTTGGATTTTGTGATAAAAATTCATATTTTCATGCAATAGACACACATGATGGAAAGAAAGACCATGAAAAAGTACTCGTAGAAGCAAAGAGTCCAAGACGACTTGTCATCGAGTGATAAACAGATTATAGCATTCCACAAGTGTAAAAAGTAATTGGTCCTACCCAAATTTTTTGAACAACTGAACTCCAACTCTCGAGAGTACAACTGTTGATAAAAACTAAAAATCGGTATGCACGTCATTCAGAGAGTCATATAGTGCAAACATTATCAACATACAACAAAATTTAACAATTTTTCATAATAAAAGGTGCACACCTTATATTGGAATTGTTTACCAACATCTAATCATCGAAGAAATTAAACAAATTTTCCTTTTGTTCAACCTATATAGTTTACTAAATGTTTCCTTTCTGATAACCGGAAACAAACATGCTTTTACCTCATTAGTCATCATACCATCATATATATTTGGAGGGATAGGCGTGAGAACTTCAGCGACCTCTACTTGGAAACTAAGGTTATTAGTAGAAAACATATATGATACTATTGATCTGTTTGTTTAAAATTTATTTTTCTAATTCAGGTTTTGAACTATTGTTGATAACTTGTTGTTTGATCAGAAATTTTGGTTTATTAGTTTTGGGTTGCAATATAACATTTAGGATATTTTATTTCACACAAATTTCTTATCTTTTTTTTTCAAAGTTTTGGTACATAAGCACACACAAAACAAATTGAATGATACTAACAAGAAGAGTAACTTACAAAAAAGCAGTATAATGATGCGAATAAGAAAAAAGCGAACATGATGAGGTAGTTGAGAACGTAAACTTTGATTGGCATGTAATTTGATCTCTATAACAACTTCACCTGCTTCGACGATGGTATAAACCCAAAAAGTAAACCTAGATTTGATTATATCATCAAACCAAAACAAAATCCAGCATAAATTCATATATGAAATTCTGAATAATGAATGTGCAATGCTTTTAATATAAACATAAACAATCCAAGAATATGGACCACTACAAAAAAAAATGGTCTTTAGCGACACATTTAGAGACATTTTTAGCGACATTTTTTATACCAATGACATCTTTAGTGACGTCATATGAGGGGTCGCTATAAATGCGTCGCACATTTTAGTGACATCAAAAGACACGTCGCTAAAATTTTTGACACCTTTAGCGACTTCTGGTAAAAGTGTCGCTATCTAGAGTTATGTCACCACCGGTGTCATTGTTTGTGTCGCTATTCTTGAATTATGTTACTAGTTGTATTATAATATGTGTCACTATTATCAAATGGTGTTACTAGTTGAATCACGATTTGTGTCGCTATTTTTGAATGAAGTCGCTAGTTGAGTTATTTGTTATGTCACTATTCTTGGATAATGTCACTACTTAGGCAGTTATATGTGTCACTGTTAACGAAGCTTGTTGCTAATGACATTACCGTTTATGTCACTCTTCTTGAATAATGTTGCTAGTTGCGTTGCTATGTATGTCACTATTACTGAATCTTGTCGCTAGTTTCATCACTATTTATGTTGCTATTAGTTATGATGTCGCTAATTGTGTTATTGTTTGCATCACAATTCTTGATTAATGTTACAATATATGTCACTATTCTTGAGTGATATCACTACTCATGTTACTATATTTGTCGCTATACTTGATTTATGTCGCAATACTTGATTTATGTCGCTATGTGTGTCGCTATTTAAGTCTCTATACTTAAATGATGTCGTTGTTGTTATTATTATGTTTGTGATTATTTTCTTAATATTGTTGCTATTTTCTATCAAATTATCGTAAGTATATTATTAACAATTATAGTTTATCAAAAACTAAAATTTAGGAAATTCTATCGTTTATTTATTTCATCAAACCATATTATTAGCAATTATTATTTCATTAAAAAGTATGTTATTTGTACTCAAAACAACAAAACTGTTTTAAATCTACAACTCTTTTAGTAGCCCTTTGCATCTCTTCAGTCACCGTGCGTCGTAGTTTTTTTCCTCCAACTCATCAATCCTTTGTGCTTGTTTCAACTGTGTAGCTTTGTTCGTTTCTTGTTCTTCTTGTTTTGAGTCAAAAGGTGCAACAAATAGAAAATGCCCGAATAAATCAACGAAAACCACTGGCCGATAGGATAACTAATAAGTACAGGTGCCGACCTGTAGTAAAAGAGAAAGCTGCAAGAACATAGATGTAACATACATAGATGTAAGTGAGTTATGCAAAGTAATCATCATTGTCAGCTCAATGCATGTTTTCAAGACAATAGGTGTTAAGATATGTTCAATCATATAAATTGTTCACAAAAGCTATGGTTACTAGCACGGCCCTCGGGAAAAACATGACCTAAGAAATTCACATAGGATCTTTCTCTTTTGACTCTTTTTTTCTATCTAGAAGCTTTTAATTCCAAACTTTCAATCTATATCAATGCATGTTTTCAAGAGAATAGGTGTTAAGATATGTTCAATCATATAAATTGTTCACAAAAGCTATGGTTACTAGCACGGCCCTCGGGAAAAACACGACCTAACAAATTCACATAGGATCTTTCCCTTTTGACTCTTTTTTCTATCTAGAAGCTTTTAATTCCAAACTTTCAATCTATACAACGTGCAAACAATAAAATGTGTTAATTTTCAATATATCACAATAAAATATAGAATAAGGACCTTGTTCGGATGTTTTAAAATATAGTTTATCAGTTGTATTTTACCGACTAATCTGGTAACCGGTCAAAATTATATACTTTTGGGTAAGACAAACATGGTTTAAGCACTACAAAAAAAATGCTCTTTAGCGACACATTTAGCAACATTTTTAGCGACGTTTTTTATGTCAGTGACATCTTTTGTGACATCAAAGGAGATGTCGCTATAAATGCGTCGCAGATTTTAGTGACATTAAAAGGCACGTCGCTAAAATTGTTGACACATTTAGCGACTTCTGGTAAAAGTGTCGCTATCTAGAGTTATGTCACTATTGTTGTCATTGTTTGTGTCACTATTCTTGAGTTATGTCACGAGTTGTGTTGTAATCTGAGTCACTACTATCGAATGTTGTTACTAGTTAAATCACGATTTGTGTCGCTATTTTTGAATAATGTCGCTAGTTGAGTTATTGTTTATGTCACTATTTTTGGATGATGTCGCTACTTAAGTAGCTATATGTGTCATTATTAACGAATGTCGTTGCTAATGACATTACTTTTTATGTCACTGTTTTTGAATAATGTTGCTAGTTGCGTTGCTATGTATGTCGCTATTATTGAATTTTGTCACTAGTTGCGTCACTATTTATGTTGCTATTTTTGAATGATGTCGCTAGTTGAGTTGTTATATGTCATTATGTGTGTCGCTATTATTAAATAATGTCCCTAATTGTGTTATTATTTGCATCACTATTATTGATTGATGTTGCAACATGTGTCGCTATTTTTAAGTGGTGTCACTACTCATGTTACTATATTTGTCGCTATATTCATTTATGTCACTATGTGTGTCGCTATTTAAGTCACTGTTTTTATATGATGTCGCTATTATTATTATTTTTTTAATAATATTGCTATTTTTATCAAATTATCACAATTATATTTTATCAAAAACTAAAATTGAGAAAATCTATTTTTTATTTATTTCATCAAACTATATTATTAACAATTATTTAAAAAGTAGATTGTTTGTACTCAAAACAACAAAACCGTTTTATATCAACTACACTATATATCTATGCTCTTCTAGGCCGATACTGGAGAACGTCTAGAAGTCTTTCGGTTGCCCTTTGCATCTCTTCAGTCACCGTGCGTCGTAAATTTTCCTCCAACTCATCAATTCTTTGTGCTTGTTCCAATTGTGTAGCTTTGATGATTTCTTGTTCTTCTTGTTGTCGTTGCACCATCTCTCGTATACTTTCCCATTCCGTATTACTAGAATTGTTGACAGAAGGTTCCTCATTGTTGTTGTGAAGAACAAAATCATCATCACTGGACCCCAATCCGTAGACTCTGCCATTTTTTGACCCGACAATGTCTAGCCATCTTGGGTATGAGGCGTCCACGTTCCCGGATTGAGCATCGAGGTCCTTTGTACCATATTTATCCTTGTATCGTTCCTAACAATGAAAACAATTTACAAATTATAAAAAGTCACAAAATAAACCATAACACATTACAAATCAATCAGAGCAGAATTATCATTCCAACATTTAAATATTAAATTATAACTAAAATTGAACTTAAGTAGTAGCAGCAGCAAAATAACAATAAAATAAGTAAAGACACCAATCAAGTATAGAATAAGTTACTTACCCATGTGTCTTGTGCTTCATTGTCAACAAAGGTGCTGTCTTTTCTCTTATGGGTCCGTTCAAACAGTTCAAGGGCAGTAGGTACTTCCTTTTGCTATATATGTATATGTGTATATATACATATATATATATATATATATATATATATATATATATATGTTAAAATACATATAAGCAAAATATTGAAGTACATAAGCAAACAACAATATAATAAAGTTTGTATACCAATCTTCTCCTGTGCTCAGCATTTGAAATTGAACCACCAATATGCAAACGCTTATTTGCAAGTCGCGCAACTTTCCCTTTGTTCGATTTTTCAAGAAATTCTGGTAATTCCCACTTCCTACGCAGTGCCAACCAAACATTAAGATTCATAAAGTCGGGCTTATGTGTAGGAGATTGCTGCTTTATCCTACACATATAGCTCCGAAAACTCTTTGATCCAACAATGTTGTACATGCGTCGAACTTCAAAGTCAATATTTGGATCCCATTTGTACTTTCCCTATTTGTTAAACAAATAATGAAAAACACACTTTAACTGGGTTTTAAAGGCATAAAGAAGCAAAGGCACAGACACATGAAGACAAGAAGGCACACTTTTCTATTAAAAGTGAACACTCTAAGCATTTGTCCTTTGCATTAACATATTATGTACATTATGCATAAACCCTAGTACATGAATTTGTCCAAGAAAAATCAGTAGTTAATCTATGAAGAGAATATTAATAAAAAAACCCAGACTTCAAAAATATTCATGCATCAGTGCATCAATAATTGACTACTGATCAGATCAAATCTCAACTTCAAACACAAAAATGAAGTCACGAAGCTTATTAATTTTTTCAGTACCAATTTACCACATTTACAAATAATTAGGTTGAACATTCACTGAATTGCAAAAACAAAGAACCCTTTTAAAAATTTAATAGAACGGTTATCTAGACTGGGCTATAAAAATATCTGAATCTAAGACTGGAAGCCAAACCAAGAGGGCTTAAGAGGGTTCTGTGTTTTGACATGAACCCACCGGTCTTGACTGAGGTGCTCGTTTATGTTTTCCTTGCCGGATCCGGTTGAACAGGCTGGTCGGGTTTTCAAAACAGGGTATATAACCCATCAATCTTTGCATAGAAAGTACAGTAAAACCAGAAGGCAATCCAATAGTATATAGATTGAATGTTTGATCAAGAAAATAGGTCCGGGTCAATCTATAATATAATACCCAATCAATAAATGTGGAACAGGAATTCAACCAAATTAAAGACAAATAATAATAATAATAATAAATGAAAACTGTACAATTTTCACTCATCATGTCCTTGAAGATCGATCTCAATTAAAGCACCCACCAAAAGAAAAAGAAAAAGAAAATGAAAATGAAATTATACACATATGTAACAGAAAATATCATATTCGTTTTCTATATACACTGTCCATGTACAAGAAACTAGGAAAACGGGTGGGTGGGTCTTTAGATGGATCGGATCATCAACAAAATGCACCATTTTCCTTGACCAGTTCAGGGACAGTGTATATCGAAAACAATATGAAGAAACAACTACAAGGCATATATAAATTTGGAATCATAGATGGAAATGTTAACATAATAAAACATACAAGTTAAAAGTTTTTTATTTAAGATCACGAGTCATGTTTAGTTATGCATATATACTCTATAGACATATATGATTTACCTTCCTATAATTATCGTAAGGTCAGCATAGTGAGCAGTGTCTAACGATGACGTTTACGTCTTTTATATACGCCAATTTGTCCTTAAAACAAATTCGTTTCATTTTCGAAGATCTTCCCAAAAAGTTGATGAAAAAGCACATGCATGTAACCCAGAACCTTCCCTCCTCTGTTCTTCAACCAAAACCCAATTTCAAAATTCATCAAAAAGTTCAAAACTTTCATGAATTTCACAAACTGGGAATCTTAAGGAACTGCAGGATTCACCTAAATTTCAATAAAAATTGAATCTTTTTCAAGAAAAATCCCAAAATATACTTTGAACATCTCAGATCAATATATGGTTTTCTAGTCTTGCTGAATCTTGTATAAGGAGTCAAACGAACCTGGTTCTGATTTCGATCCTTTTTTTCGATGGAATTTGATCTTTGTATTTTGTATACAGGCAGTTCTCGCAGACTTGTTTCATATACTATGCTAATAAATAAGCAACTGTAACACTAAAATCTGGTGTAGGACTTGTGAAAGAAAAACTGAAAGTTGAATAGCAACTCATGATAATCAGGACAGGTACGTAATCAGGACAGGTACGTAATATATTAATTATGTTCCGATTTATGTACTGTTTTCCTTTTCATCAAATAAGAACTGCTGTTTGCTAATGTTATGTTAGAAATATACAATGTTTAACTGGGCCATCATAATCGTCTTTAAATATTGCTGCTACTACAATGAAACTAGATTTATTGGAAACAAAGACTGCATCTTTTAACAAGTAAATCTTAAACGTGTATATTCATTACCTTAAACGTATCAAACCAGATGTCTTTTTCATTTTGGGGAATGCTTGTCCATGTATCCCATTCTTGCGTGAGCCGCGACTTCCAAATGCGATTGATGGTACTTGTCACACTATGAGAGGGGTTAAACCTACGAAAAAAACATAGATTCATTAAAAAATACATGCAAACATATACATACTGTGTATATAGTATTTTTCTAAACTTACGCTTTCCCTTGAATTTTTAATACAACACGTCTATCTTCATCATCGGGATGTGCATCAATATCATTTACCTCTTCACTTGTCATCTAGATAGTCGAACAACGACCGAAGAAATTTCATTAGTATCAAATTACACATGCAAACTATATAACATTGTAAAGTTCAAAGACTACAATTTTAAAATTTCATGATTAATAAACCATATGACTACATAAATATTCATATAGTCTTGATATGCCAACTAGAAGAAAAAACATTAAGTAAAAACACACAATAAGAAATTTTTAAAAATCATCTTCATCATCATCATAATCCTCCCCCTCCCCCTCATCATCTTCATCTTCTTCTTCAATAACATCATCATCTTCCGGTTGTACTTCCATTTGTTGTAGTTCCACTTCTTCCATGTCTACATCATCAAGTAAAAGTTCAACTTCATCATGTTCACTGACAATGAAAGGTGCTGAAATACAATCTTCTTGATAGGCTAAGTCTATTGATCGAGTCGGTGCCACAATAGTACTTCTAGCCTTTGTTTTACACACTGCCCACCAATCAAACTTTTCTCTTCGTATGCTAGGGTAACTCATGAAGTAGACTTGTTGTGCTTGATGTGCCATAATAAATGGGTCGTACTTTAATAGTTTCTTCTTGTGGTTGATATCTACAAGCCCAAATTCATTATGTATTTTCCATCCACGATTCTTAACAGGGTCAAACCACTCGCACTTAAATAGGACAATCTTATTTTGTTGGGAGCAACCGGTATAATCTAGTTCGATAATATCTACAAGGCGACCATAGTAATCTCCTTCTTCACCAATAACACAAACATCGGTATTTGTGGTTTTCTTGCCAGAACTATGATGCAATGTGTGAAAGTTGAACCCATTCACATAGTATATTTGCCATGTTCGTACATATCGACTCGGACCAATGGCTAAATTTATGAGTTCATCATTGAGCAAATGAAGATTTATTGGATTGAGGGCCTGAAAAGTAGATAATTAATCAACAATCATAACAAGGAATTCAATTAAGATATTACAAACTAACTATCCAAATCCTTACATATTCTCTTAGCCAGCTTCCAAACTTCTTTTCAATAGCATCTGTAAGTTGATTGATAGTTATACTTGGTGTTTCTGCTTTTAAATCTTCCTCAAAAATCCTATAATGTGTGTCATAATGGTAAATACTTTTTTCAGGCTACATATTTTACCTAAAAGCAACTAAAATGAATGAACAGACCCAAATTCAGCACCTAAGGAAGTTTATTATCACATAGACAAATGATAACAAAGCTAGCTATATATATGTAAGATATATATATAGATGATTTCAAAGAGGATGATGCCTTGCCCTCTTTGGGACCACTTTCCACGTGCACCAAACCACCTTTCAAATCTCTCATATATGTAATTATATTACACTTCCAGAGTCCTTTGCAATATATTAACATTTTTATTCTTAATTTAACTTCATACTCTACACATTTATGCTTATCTTATCAACCTACCTACCTAACAATAAGTTAGTTTCTCCATGTTAACTAAATTAATGCGAGAAATATGTTCACATTTCCGCTATCCTGATCCAAAAGAGGTAATATAATTTATGTAGGGTTGTTTCTAAAACTTATTGATCAACTACATTGATCAACTATTGACATGTACATTATGCATTAAAAATGGTACATTCTTCCCTAAATAAAACTTATAACTCGGGTCTGTTAAATCAATCTCTGCAGATTCATACAAATGGCAATGAAAACAAAGCATAAGACCTCTTTCCAAGAACTCAAAGATAACACAAAACCCCAAAAATTCATAGACTCAGAATGAAATACATCACTCGATCAAATCCCAAAAAAATTTGCAACACTAGTTTTTACACACAGTGTAAAGAATAACAGATACCATATTAGTGTAACATATTGTGTTGTGTTAATTTTTTACTAGAATCACCATTTTCTTATAAATATAAATTGCATGTAGCAGCATATATTGTGGACTACAGGGTGGGGCAATTTCAGCAACGAAATTTAATCCAGTGAGGCCTACTTTTTATATTTCATTCTTAAGTTTGAATGATACTTGGTGATTTTCTGATGCAAATCTACAAATGCATATACATGCACCTTCCAATTCAATTTCAACTTTTGTAAACTACTAGTATCAGTTGCTAAATAGTTTCTTAACCAATTCTCGTAATTTATAATTGCTTGTCCCTTTTTGGTTTTGACTTTTGACTAGCATATTTATATAACTTTTGCAGGTTGACCCATTTGTTTATAACATGCTTCATGAAGATCCTGGGAATGTTAGCTATTCTGCAGTTGGAGGGCTGTCAGATCGCAATACTGGGAATGTTAGCCTAAAATTAATTAAGCATACAGATTTCTATTCTCTTTATTTGTTTATGCAACAGATTACAGAACACTATCCATTAAAAAAACACAAATAAAAAAGAAAAACATGTACAATTAACAATCCTGTGCAGATCTCTAAATCAATCCTTACCTACTGCACAAATTCAAGTACATCAAGAGGCCAACAGATATTTTTTAACTTCATATACCCTTTTTAATACAACATAAATATACAATCAACTATATATATACATCTTAAGTTTATGTATGTTTGCATGCTGTAGAAATATCAAATATATGTGATATCTTAAAAAGTGCTACAGGTAGTGGCATCATGCTACATTATAAGATTTAATCAATTCATACTGGTATTTCCTTCACAAACTGAACACACATAATATCAACATCCTTTAGGCAAGTTACCATTTTAGCCTTAAATGCACATATTAGTCATTTTATGCAAAATCGCAAAATGCTCTAAATTTATGTACTCTAACTGTTGTATTGTATTATAACTTCATGGTCAAACCAGTTGCAATGGTTCTGCCCTTAGCAAAAGTGGACAAATAGTTGGTCTGATAATGGAGGAAAATTAATGTATGTTGCTAAATTCTATAAAGAAAAGGATATTGCCTAAAATAGGGAGACCGATATTTGCATTGCTACTGTATGCATTTAAGCCTTCCTAGATTAAGAGCCAAAAATCACAGCTGTACAATACATTTAGAACACATGAACCGATAAATCACAGAATGACTACTATAATCAATATGTGGTACAACTCAACAATGCACATCATATGCTAAAATGAATAAAAACAATACGAAATTAAAACCACCCAAAGCAAAGGTACCTGCCATTGGAATCATTGAATCAACCAAGTAATCCATGAAAAGCAAAACAGATTCACAAATTCATCGTTTAATTCATGCATCAACAACAGATCCCCCAAAATCATAACAGATCGATTCAACAATCCACCATGAAATTAGTGTCTGTTTTTAGTTTACGATGCCAGGTTGCAATTGATAAAATAAACACAGATCGATGTTTAAATTTGTAGACATCAAATAGTGAAACAGAGAAGATTTAAGGTTACCTTGCGTTGGTGACTTGCTGCTAATAACAACAGGCCCTAAAGTTCACCATCACTAGAATTTTAACTATGAAGATGAAGAGACCTTACCGTCCAGATGCTATTCGATGGTTCAAATTTGAGCAGCAACAATTAATTTGAGCAGTAGCGATTTGAACATCGACGATTTGAAATTGGTTCGATATTTAAGCAGCAGCGAGCAGGAAGGATTTGACAGCAGCAGCGATTGATGAGTTGAGATTTCAGAATCGATCAACAATCAAATGGATGGAAGGAATCGAGATTGAACAGGTGAACAACATCAATGGAAGGATTGAGCATCGTTCTAGGTCAGCTCTAAAAGAAAAGTACATCGGTATTTTGCTAAAATGTAAAAGAAATGTATTAATTAAAAAGCATCGTTCTAGGTCAGCTCGATTGAAGAGTTAAAAAGCAACATTATTTTGCTAAAATGTAAAAGAAATGTATTAATTAAAACAAAATAGAGTTTAAATGATTATTTTTTTAATTTAAATATATATACTATAATCTTGATTCATAAATTATATCACCATGAAAAATTTAATAATTAAAATGAAAAATATTATATCATTTACTAATCGTTTATGTATATTAAATCATAAATTAGAAAAAAAAGTCACGATTTATATTCATTAAATTCTTATATTTTTCAT